>JASTWP010001995.1:0-53932 GCA_030770255.1 Temnothorax ravouxi | reverse complement strand
TTTCGCGCTAAAGGGGGTGGGAAGTGGGAAGAGGGTTTCACGAGACCATGTTGCAGAGCCGCGTATGACGTACTTCGTGCCGGCCGAGCGTGCCGGATAGTTTGTTGTTCTTTTTTGAGTCCATGGTTGCGCGCGTGTCGAACTGCCGAGTGCGTCATCGAGTCTCTTCTTCCTGGCACGCTCCAACCACGACATAAATATCGCGACGGAAGAGGAAGTCGGATATCATTGCGCGTCCCGCGTCGTATTGGCGGTCTTGCAATGCTGAACGAGTAAACGCATCCTCGATCTCGACAGATCGATGCTGCAGCAGCAGCAACAGCAGCCGCAGCGAGCCGCTCCGCGTTTATTCAGCGATCTCGAAGTCTCCGATATCCCGCCTTGTCCGGCCACGGAAGGGTAACGTCTCTCCCGCCATAATCTGATCTGATATCTTGCTTCTATTTACAGCACCACGCTCATTTTGTCATTAATGTCCTTGATTATTGTGTTGAATTTTTATATTTAATATTTAAATTTCAATATTAATAGCCAATATAACACCAGCATGGCTTGACGATATATTTTTATAGTTCAAATTATATTTTTTTATTTAAGATTTGGAATTCAACCTTTTTCGATTGTGCCAATTATTAGATTTTATTAGATAGTTTTCATAATCTCCCTTACATAACAATGTATAAAGAAATAATAATTAACTCTTTAGTAAAAGAGTGGTTGTATGTGTGTATCTACCAACATTTTTTAAAAATAGATAAAGAAAGAAATGTTTTTTTCTCTCGTAGCATTCAACAATTGCAAGTCCGAAAGAACCAAGGATGAGAAGATTGCGACAGAAGAGATGCGTAACGTGGAGAAGGAGGCGGATAATGATGAGAAAGTCCGAGCTACCAGAATCGGCTCTGTTTCAACCAATTCAAGACAAGCCCAGGAAAAAGGTCGAACCCTCGAAAGAGATGCAAGCCGCCATGAAGGTGCTCAACGATAGTATCAAGAAGTCACCTAGCAGAAATATCTCTCATCAACTTAAGAACGCTACCAATATTATACAGCAAGAATGGTTCAAAATATCCAGCACATCTAGCGCGAATCCGTTAGATGTCGAGGATTATTTGGATCGTTTCGAGGAATGCTCCAGCACTCTACTAGAGTACATTGTCAACATGACGGACACCAGTGGAAATACAGCGATGCACTACGCGGTCTCTCATGGCAATTTCGACGTGGTGTCTATATTGTTAGACTCGAAAGTCTGCGACATTAATAAGGCGAACGTGGCTGGTTACACGGCTGTGATGTTAGCTGCACTGGCAGAAGTCAGAAATTCCACGCACGCCTCCGTGGCGAATAGATTGTTTCAGCTTGCCGATGTCAACATCCGAGCAAAATTGGTGAAGCTCTCTACTACACTGTAATAAATATAATAGGAGCACCATGTATAAAAATTCTCTCCTATTTTTTCCTCAAATATTTTTATAATTCTTTAATTTTGTTTTGCGTAACAGCATGGGCAAACTGCGCTGATGTTGGCGGTATCGCACGGACGCAAGGATATGACGCAACTGCTCCTAGATGCCGGAGCGGCGGTTAATATCCAGGATGAAGACGGTAGCACCGCGCTGATGTGCGCTGCGGAACATGGCCACACGGACATCGTGAGATTGCTTCTCGCGCATCCGGACTGCGATCCGTCTATCGTCGACGTGGACGGCAGCTCAGCCCTGAAGATCGCTCTTGGAGGCGGGTAACCGGGATATTGGAGTGCTACTTTACGCTCACGAGCACGTTAATCGGGGCATCAGTCCATATTCGACTCTAAGACGAAGCAGAAGAGGGTTCCAAGCCGACGACGCCCACTGGACCGTCTCCAGTCGGCTCCAGTTAGTCCAGCGCCATCGCGACGTATTTCATTCGTCCAGCGTTTCTCTGAACACATCAAAATATTCCAAATAATTCCGATAGTATATTCTATATTCTTTGTACGATTTTCTTATAGATTCATCCATCATGATTTTTCTCTTCAGACATTATTTCAAACGTAATAGTAATTGGCAAACGAGTCACAGTATAACTGAAACTTAATATTTATACGATCATTTTTATTCTTCTATAAAGTTATCCTTATATTTATGATGTATATTCTTATATTCATCATATGACGATACGTTGAAGACCTCTTGCCTAACGATCGATTCGTTTCGATAGAACTGTATTGTATAATTTAAGAAGTCAAGAACGATGCTCAACACTGTATATATCTATTCAGGGTAACGTTGGAAAAATCTTGTAGTTTAGTTTATAGCGATAATCTTTAGAAATAGTCCATCGTAGGTGCTGTCAGACATTTTGACGAATCTTTCATAAATTCTCTAGTAAATTTTATACGACTATAATTGTAGCACATCGTCTGAGGAGATACAATTTTTCTCTTAGGCGGGGTGCGGAAGTACAAAATGTTTATATCCATGACGATACAATCCACAGCAAAGAATCGGTCGATTTTTTCGTGTTTTTCTTTTTGAGTCTGTGGCATTGAACATTCCAAAAGAAAATGATCGTCAATCCGAATTTGTTACGGTAGAAATTTATACAATATTTCCCAAATTTCAGGCCTAATCTCAAATTAGGGATCAAATCATGAATATCGTGTGTGTGTGTATATATATATATATATATATATATATATATATTGTATATGTATAATATACACTACGATATATTATATATACAAGTACACCGAGATATGCGTAGAGAAACATTACGTAGCGATATATGTAATGAATGTATATGTTATAACAGTGTGAGATTTTTACGATTCAATGATTTACAATTTACAGCGTTTTCACGCGCGAGCGACATCAAACATATAGTACTTATCACTGTTTTACGTTAAGATAGAGAGATATTAGATAATGAAAATTGTATAAAAAAACAATATATCTAGTTGTGAAACGCGCGATCGTCGAAAGATTTACGAATGCAAGAATTATATGTTTTTGGACTTAATTGTTAACGATTTTCATATCGAGAATTATACGCTGATCATGTCGAGATGTTAATATACGTTTATTTAACGAATCGTCAACACGAGCATTAAGAATCGCGTTCCATTTACGTAAAGGAAAAATAAATACGTTGAGCGTTTTTCTTATAAGGTTGTGAATAGATAGAGTTGTAATTAAATTATTTAAGTTCTAGGAAGGTCAGAGATCCAATAGTTTAATGTTAAGTGTTTCTCCGTCTTCGAGAGTAATTCTATGACGATTGTTGGCGTGAGACATAATTGTCTGTATATCGAACGTGTAGGCAATGTATGAAACACATTGATACCGTAGAAATCTAGAAAGTAGAAAAGTACTTCTTATTGTTTGTGCCTTTACATTTAATATATAATACTATTAATAATATACTGAAATATGTTTCTCCAAATGTCCCTTGTCCATAATCAATTTAATATTTTGTAAGGAAAAAATATTTTTTTACAGAATAGAAATCTTAAAACCGTATATTTATAAAATTAATAAAGACAATATATAAAGATAAATCTCCCATCGAGGGACTATCAATTCTGAACAAATTTTCATGATCAATTATGAGATAAACGTAGAGTATTGACGTTATCAATTGTCGATATAAAAATTTTTTTTTGCCAACATCTGAACAATGATTTATAATAATTATAGCTACGAAACTTCAGGATAATAATAAGTCAAAATTAATATTATAATATAAGCTAATCGTCAAAGTTTTAACAGCCACGTGAATTTCTATAAGGTCAGTTTATACTTGTCAATGACCTAGCTTTAATTTGCTCATCGTTCGTAGTTCGTATCACTCGTAGTCATTCGTAGCAGAGAGATAGTCATATTCACTATTACACGTCACTACCATCGTGACGTCGACATATATTTTCTATTCTCCGGCTATCTGTAGTTTCTATATAACTGGTATAAATTGCAAATTTTATATTAAAAAGCTTTGGACAGATTTTTTTGGATAACTTATACGAATGTCGTGTCTGTTTGAGGTTATACACTTATACATGAATATTTTCAGTTCGAGTGTCGTCTAATACAGTTTGCTTGAGCAACATATTTTTCCTGAAACAATTATTATTGCTGTTTAACTGGGTAAGTCTATTTTGTCATAAGTATTATATGATATTTATATATCAGCATAAATAATTAAGTTGACCACAATGTATTTTTTTTCAGATATAAAGACAGATTGAAATATTTTTCAAATTTCCAAAGGTGTTTCGTAGGATAATAATTGTCTTCCGCATCTGTTTATCAACTAAGCTATCAAGATTGCTAACAAAATGCGACGTTCTCATTCAGGTAAGGTTGACATCTGTTGACTGTTAGCATATGCGTCAATCGATTATTATTTTATAATGTACTTTTTTAAATGTACTATTACAATATAATATCTTACGTATAATTTCCTCATTTCCAGGGGGTTACGGCTATGAACCATTACCAAGTACATCTACTCAAAATGTTATGGAAGACGAGAACGAAAGAATGACTGAAGAATTGCGGGATAAAATACATGCTTTGAAATCATTATCCATCGACATTGGCACCGAAGTGAAATATCAAGATAAAGTTCTCAGAGGCATGGTTAGTTGGTCAGCTTGTCTAAGATATACGTTTACGCAATTTTTCATGTCACCTTAAACATAAGAAATAATATGAATTTATATTTTAGGATGATGACTTTGAAAGGACACATGGTTCCTTATCTGGTTCTGTAGCGCGTGTTTTGCGTTTAGCAAAGGCAGGCCATAATTATTACATCTTATATTTGTTCCTTTTTTCTGTAGCAGTATTTTTTGTGTTGTGGATAGTTTTGAAGTTCAAATGATTGTATACAAGATCTCTAGCTAAGGTGAAATGTACATAAACGTAACTAGGCTAAAAGTAGATATTTTAAATCAGTTATAACTAGCTTAAATCTTTTGCATCATTTCGTCGTACAGAAAACTTTACTCATTTTATAAAATAACTTATACGCATTATGTTCATATTAAAACGAAGTTGTTAAGAAAGATTTTAGACAAGTATAGCGAGAGGTGGCATATATTACGCTTGGAAGAAAGAAATAAATATTTTTTTATAAATACGTTGGTGTATTTAAGAAAGAAATTGAATTTGTAAATAATAAGAGTAAAAAAATGTATTTGTATTTTTTTATATCCTTTTTATTTTTCGTTGTGAATTCTGAATTTTTATTTTATCGATTATTATCATGGAACTATATTACTATAGATGATAAAAGAGCGCCTCCTTTCTTTACACTCTAGTTTGATGTTGCCGACACTGCGCAGTGCGCGCGTGTGTGTTATTGGCAGTTCATGGACTCGTAAACACGTGTTTTTAAATCTATAGGTTAGAAACGCAGTGCACTCTCGAACGGTCGAATCTCTTGAACGCTTACGATCTTTAACAGAGAGCACAGAGTTCTACAAGATGAAGATTAAAACATTGCGAAGAAATCCTCTGAGTCGACCCAAAGAGGAAAATGACGTGGCGGATGACGATCAACCGAGTACTTCGACAGATAAAACTTCGGAAGTCTTGCTGCCGTCTGACAGTAACTTCAATCACATCAAATGTAAGGCGCTGAGATACGAGAAATGTCAGCAATTGATGAAGGAACGAGCGAAGGCAAAGAAGGCGGCGAAGAAGGCGAGGATACAGGAGGGTGCTCCGAAACAGGTGCCCCATACTTTAGAGAGTCTGCGAGAGAAGGATGAGACTACGATAGTAGGTGATCTGGATGACGAGGCGAATGAGGAGCTCAAAGCTGAGTGTGAGCATGACGAATTCGCTGCCTATTATAAGCAGGAGTATGAGCCTAAAGTGCTCATTACGTACGCCGATAATCCAAACAGAAAAACGAGAATTTTTGGCAGAGAGCTCACGAGAATGATACCTAATTCTATTTCGCTGTATAGAAATCGTTCAGGCGTTAAGAAAATGGTCAAGAGCGCTATCGCCAGAAACTTCACTGACATAGTAATCGTTAATGAGGATCAATGCAAGCCAAGTATCCTTTTTGTAAAATTAAAAATTTATACTGGATAATGTAACAGTTTTATTTGTAGTAATAACTACTATTATAAGTAACTAATAGGCAACTAATATTTTAATTGTTGCCCAACATATTTTTTAGCTAAATTGGCTGATAGGGAACTATTAGAAGTGCCAGAAATTTCTTAGGAAGCAACTCATTTAATGTCACTTAACAAACTTACATTTGCATTGTGTAAGATACATTAAACTAATTTAAGTTATTTTTATCTTGAAATGGTTTTCCTTAAATATAAATGTTAGATGGAATGTTGATCATTCATCTGCCAGATGGTCCTACTGCGCACTTCAAGCTCAGTAATGTCAAGTTAACAACGGACTTGAAGCGCAGCCATAAAGAGATCACAGAACACCGACCAGAAGTTATTCTCAATAACTTTACCACGCGCTTAGGTTTTACCATTGGCAGAATGCTGGGAGCACTGTTTCATTATCAGCCAGAATTTAAAGGCAGGAGAGCAGTGACATTTCACAATCAAAGAGATTACATATTTTTCAGGCATCATAGGTAATTGTGTAGCAATTTTAATTCTTACTGTTCTTAGTGGATTCCAAATATTTTGGTAAAAGTTATATGACTGTATGTACAAAGGAGCATCTATTAAAATTAAAGAATTTATGAAGGTGTTGAAGTTATTAATTTATGTGTAGATTTTATTTTTTATATTTAATTAATTAATCTGAGACTTTATGTCATGACATTTTTAGAACTTATAACGAAGATTAACAATGGTACAAACTATATATAATCTAAATCGAATATGAATTATTTTGCAGATACGAGTTTAATCTCAAGACTGGAAAACCGAGATTACGAGAATTAGGTCCACGATTCACTTTGAAATTAAGATCGCTGCAGCATGGAACATTCGACAGTAAATATGGTGATTACGAGTGGATTATACAAGGTCGCAGACACGATATGGAAACAAGCAGAAGAAAGTTCTTTTTGTGAATTCTATATATTGTACTTTATTAGGAGGGAAATAATTTGTTGAAATAAAATATAATCTGATTATATGCCAAACATGTAAATAAACTTTATTAATTTCCTCGTACAAAAATATGAATTTATATCACAACACTTATGAAAACAGAATATCTAATTGGTCAAAAACTTTTCAGTCGATCGAGTAGATGAGCCTTTATCGTATTTATCTTTCGGATAACTATATTGCTTGGCCACCCGCGATTTGAAACAATCGCGAGGTATTTGAGTGCGGTTTAGAACATAAACTGCAGCTCGAAGGCCTCCTATGTTTACACCAATTATTTTATTCAGCTCGAATAAATCGCCAGCTGCCATCAAAGCCTAAAATGAATAACAGAACTTGTCTTCGGACCGCAGTAAAATATTTTACCTTAATTAATTTTTTCTTTTTTAAATGAATATTTTAACACCCACATAATTATAATAAAAACTTACGTCTTTAAAGTTATATCTGTCATAGGTGAGTAGAACTATTCGTCCTTCTTTTAATTTTACCGTTCGACCAAGTTCTAGCAAAAATTGCTTATAAAAAATCTGATTGTAAAACTTATTTCCACTTCTTTTACCAAACGGCTGTAAATTGTCAAGAAAATAATTATTCCTTATAAAAAGGATATAAAAATAAACAATGATAAATTTCTTTCGCCAGTATATAGAATAACAATTAAAGTAAATTAAATCGACCTGACTGGCAATATATATAACGTCTTTCCGATATGACATTGAACAACTGTGAGCCAACTTGCTTTTTCGGATTCATACAGCACTTTTTTCAGATCAATATCGAGACAATATCGAGACAAAGTGCTGTGTGAATCCGACAAAGCAAGTTGGCTCACAGTTTTTCAATGTTCATATCGGAAAGACGTTATATATATTGCCAGTCAGGTCGATTTAATTTACTTTAATTGATATAAAAATATTTAAAAATTGATTATAAAAATGGAACAAAGTTTTTTGAAAAATTAATTTCTATACCATATCAGTAACGATAATATCGACAATAGAATCTTTGAATGGCAATTTAGAAGCGGTCCATTGTACGAGATCTATTTTACATCCAACTGTTGAAGCATTCATATTCGACTTTGTTCTATCCACAGCTCTAGAATCATTATCGCCGCATAAGACGTACGAGTGTGGATAAGCTAGTGTTGCCTGAAATTTATGTATGAATAGAAATCTATCAACTATTATATTTATCATTGTAAATATGCAATACCTCTATAGGAATAGAACCTCCTCCACACATAGGATCTACTATTATATCTCCTGGCTTAGGATTTGCTAATTTTAGCATATTATAACATATAGTTGATCTAAGAGTAGTTGGCCCAAAATTTATTATGTTTCTGTTATGCATAGATTTGTGTGTTACGCGAAAATGCGTTGTTAGTTGATCTGAAACATTTTGAAATAATTAATATTTAACTTATCATTATTAATACACGGTTAATCGATTCTTGGAGATATTATAAAACTTAATATGCATTTCTTGTTAAAATTCTTTACCATTTATCAATTTACAGACAACTTCTAGATGATACATGGATAAGTCCACTATCCAATGAAATTTATCCTGCAATACCTCTCCAATAACTGTAGCGACATCATTAGATTCAACCGCATGTTTGCCATTTCTGTCACACGTTACTCTGTATTTAAGTACATCACTTTCGTCAGATTTTGAAGGATCTTGTCCCCTTTTTTTCCCTTTCTCTTCTTTCATCGATACGTTCCAATCGAGGGGATCTTTTTTCTCTTTTTCTTTGTTACGGATCTCTAACATCTTTGCTCTAGCTACAAGATCGTGCTCTTTAGCTACAACGTATTCTTCGATCGTTGGATAAAGTTTTCCTTTGAAATTTGTTATGCATTTCCATGCATCGAGAGTCTTCTTCCATCTATTAACCGAGTTTGAGAACATGTCTAAATTTCTTATATACCGTAGGTCCGCTTCTTTGTCATTGGTAAGTGATAAGCTTCCATCATCAGCTACTATGAATACATGATCTATGGATCTCATTTGTTGAACCTACAATATTTATGGCACAGTAACATAAACATGGTGATTTTTGCGACCATATTAAAAGAAAATAATCTGGATTGCGTGGAAGAGTACTTTTGGAAACTGGTCCCGATCAATGTTAAAATAAATTCTTCCCCGTTGTTTGGGGAAGAACACCCGAACATCTTTGTTGAATTTCTCCCTGCATTCGTCGATCGCTACCCATTCGAAACCTGCGTCATCGTTGTAGGTTATGTTTGAGAAACACATGGATTTCTCTTTATTTTACGGACTTAACAAATAATTTCGTACCTGTATCCACAGTGACTCCGATCGTAAAAATATTGTCGTTATCAACTGACTCTGAAAAGAGTTCGCTCACAGATTCGCAAACACTCATCGCTGAGTTCTACAATTCTCTAGTTGGCCCTCGAGAAAATTACGTACCGTAGCACCGTAAGGTACACATATGGGTACATACATACATCTACCTGACTGCCTGAAACAGTTGTAACCAGTTGTAACTGACTGGGTCGCACACATGATAAATATGTTGCGCATGACTTGATTTTAAAATATTTACGTGTTTATCGAAGAGAGTTGTTAGAAAAGTTAAGGAAAAATTAAAACTTTAATTAAACTTTAATTTGATCTTTCGATCCTGTATTTTTATGTTTTAATATTTGTAGACGGAATGATTTTTATTATAATCATAAAAAATTAGCATTATTGATATTCCAAAGTATCGATCAAAATTTTATATATTTTAATAAATATATATTTATTTAATTACTTATTTATGTTACTAATATAAGATATAATATTCGAACAAATAATATATATATATTTTCGGACATAGAATTTTATGAATTCTATAATATCAAGCTTAATTTGATTCAATTTTTATTCGAATTTTGTTCCTATTTTCTATTAATTCCTAATTTCTTGTGCGAAATTCTGAGGAATAATCAAATTAAATTAAAATATATTAGAGTCGATAGAAAATAGCAGCGCTAAGGTGAACGACACATCAATATATGCCTCTTTGCAATAAACTGCAGGTATCACATAATGATGGGTCATCCACCTAGAGACAGACACGTCTCTTTTAATGACAGTTATATCAATAAGTATATATTTTTGGTACATACCTGCAGTTGCATAAACTTGCACGTTGCGGCGAACATTATATAAATGGACCTGCATCGGATATGCAGACGACGTTATACCTTTTCGCGCTGTCAACTAACGTGACCGCGTCCGGCAGGGCCGAGAGCGCTTTCCCGTGTTTTAATCTATTTCATTAATTAACGAAATTTACTCCGACACTCGCGACCGGGACGTATTCCGCCTCTGCGACGACAGACAATAAAATCGATGCTATTTTATAATGCCGATAGAAGATGTACCGTCGCATGCCACTAATTGTTAAGCGCGCGCAAATTGAACGCGCTATTGTTAGCCCGCAAGCATAATTTTGCGATTAATTAAAAATTTATCTGACGCAGAACGTTGGCCAAAACTGAAATATACGGATAATACTCGGCAAATCTTTTTTTTTAATTTCTTTACGCTTCAGTTCACCTGTCGAGTTGCAAAAATATTGAATTATTTGAACCACTCACGTTAATTTATCTCTTCCTCTCTCCTGGATGAATGATGAAATACTTCATGATACGAGAGAATTTCGAATACAAAATATTCGAAATTCGAAGCAGCAATTTTTAATAATAATTCCACGTAAATTAGCGTAAATTAGTGTTATGTAAAATAATTTATTATGGAATGTTAGTGACGCGCATTCCCCATTTATATCACGCTGTTATTATTTAGAGGCGGACGAGGCGGATAACTTATATTCGGAGCGGATTCTTTTTTTCCCGATCGACAAACGTTCCCGATCTTTATATGTAGCTCGGCTCATTCAAGGTTCAGGCGCTTGCAGCGCGAGCGGTTCAATAACCCTTTACCGTGGCGCATGAATATTCAGCGAAAGCGCATTGGGCGTCCATCGTAAAGTGCCAATTTCAACTTTGTGCGCGCATCGTCTCTATGACTGAAATCCAGTTTCTTCGCCTCGCGAGAGTCGCGAGACCGGACCAGACCCCGGTCACCCCGGACCGGACCGGACGGCTGGACGTTCGCGACGTGAAGGCTCATATTTCAGTCGGTCATCGTAAGGCACCGAATGTCAAACGCACAGACAGACCGCGAAGGGAGATACGCGAGGCGTCGTGCAGCCGGCTATAAATCAGCTCTGCCAATTCTCGGTTTCCCGATTTTTCCTTTCACGTTTCCTCGTGTATCACCAAACAGTCCAAACAATACAAACGATACAAATAACGATACAAGACTTGCCTTATTTCAGCAGGATACACAGCACGGAACATTTTATGCTGCCGCACCAACTCTGCGGACCATCAAGACGCACAGTTTAAGTGCTATAGTCTTATAGTAAAATTACTATAATATTATAATTATAATGCTATAATTATAGCATTGAATGCTATGATCGTAGCACTAAATGCTATGGACATAGTAATTTTACTATAAGACTATAGCATTTAAAGTTGAGCGTCTTTGATGGTCTGCAGTTGGTGCGGCAGCATAGTAAAATTTAATATAAAATTTTCTCCGTGTACGTTAAGTCCCAAAGTAGTTATCGTGCTAATTTAATATTATTAATTGTAAGACAGGCGATTCTGTAATGAACATGACGGATTCAACGTCGAGTCATCTCACGTTACGTCGTACGATCGTGATTCGCGGAGTACCGAATGTTATCTATCTTGCATGCTAATTTGCATTAGCCCGACGTATATCATCTTGGACAAATATATCTAATATAGTTATGCACCCTTAAGTATAAGAATAATCGACGAACCTAAGGTCGTTCCACGTGTGAATCTTCAGCGGATTTGAATAATAGAGAACGTCATTCGATCAATAAGAAATTAATATTCAGAGAAGCGTAGTAGTAGACCTCGTGAATATAACACGAGGCACTTATTTTAAAAATCGCTTTTGAAACCTTATGAATTTCAATGAAAACTCGATAAAATTTTTGATATTGAAACTTCATAGAACGTAGTTTAATGACACAATACAAATAATTTTCTATTTTTAATTAATCGAATTATGTATATTACAGTAACAAGTTAACAATGCACTACGTAAATTTATTAATTGTCGCAATCATTATATAATTGATACGCGATAAGTATACCACTAATATTTTAACGGCAATAACAACTACTATCGAAATAAATAAGAAATCGGCGCATCTCTTTGTCTTCTTCGCCTCTTTACGTCCTCAACATCTTCGAAGCAGATAGTGGGCGCGCGAACTAGGACACGTGGAAATAAATACGTAATTCCCTGATATTCATAGACGATCGATCGGTATCCTGAAATTAGACTCATCATCGCCAATGGCGAATGGTGGCGAAAGAGAAAAAGAGAAAGAGAGAACAAGAAACGGTGAAAATCTATCGCAGCGACGGATTCTGCATCTTCTTCGACTCTCCCGGGTCATGTCGGGTCGAAAGTTCGCCAGGGCACGGCCCCCCCCCCCCTATACATAGAAGCAACCAAGCTGCTCTTCCTGCTGCCGCCGCTGCCGATGCTGCTGATGCTGCTGATGCTGATGCTGCTGATGCTGTTGTTGCTGCTGCTGCTACTGCTGCTGCTGTTGCTGCTACTGCCGCTGCTTCTCTTTCTCTTTCGCTTTTTCTCTCCGCGCCGCGTGGCATCCCGTGGGCTGACAGGTGAAGTCGGGCACCTGAAATATTCATCGGACGCTGGGTTGAACGAGGCGCGACCGAATGTCAATCTGTCAACCTGCTTCCAGCTTGCTATATGTATCCGCGAATCCTGCATTCTCGTGTGTGTGCATTCGGGTACGAAGCGCGCGTGTATACTCGATTATTTGCGACACACACACACACACACACACACACACACACACACACACACACACACACACACACGTATATCGACACACAGATGCGTCTCCTCCCGTTTTGGTTATATTGGCAATTATATGAAAAGATGAGATCGATTCAGCGACGAATGCAGATTTCACATTCGCGAACGTGCCTGACGGCCGCGAGTCGCGATAAGTATATGCATATCGTTTTTACGCTTTATCTGCCTCGTAGTTATCTGAGAGATGACAATCGTAGTGTCAACGAACTTTCTTATACTTATTGCACCGCTAATTTATAGCAAATATGCAATCTAGTATGTTTATTGTATTTATTTTTTTGCCATTGCATGCTATGCTCCTTAAGAAAGCTGGACATAAAAATTTTCAAGTTGCAGTTTTTAATTTCATTTTTATCGGAGATTTCTTTTAACTGAGGATTTAAACATTTGCCTTAAATATTTTAAATAAAAAATAACTTTGAAAAAAGATATGATTTAATCTGTCTATCAAATCCTGACAGCAAAATAAACATAGAAAATTGTTATAATAAAAATTGGACAGTAGACGTGCATAATAAGCACATCTCTACTTAATGAAATTATTTATATCTCGTCTCTCAAATGTCATCGTAATCTTGATAGTTATTTTATTATTTAACCTTTCATATGATATATAATGACACTTTCAACAGTTATTATGGCAATTTTTATGGCAATAATATATTTCTATAAAAGCTTTTCAGATACATGATCGATATCACACCTTCAATCTCCATAAGCTATATACGATCGCAAATGCATTATGCACACTTACGCACATGTTAATGCATGTAATGTATATAGATCTCTCGTTAGTCGGTTTCCCGCGTTTTCAGTCGTACAGCGGAAGATAGGGGGTAAAAGACCGGTGAATTAAGCCGACACTTTGAGGGGCTTTTAAAATTTAAATAATGCATTGTTACCGGACCCGTCGTTCGCCTCTTCCCGCCGCCAGTTATCCCATCTCGAACGATGCTCGGACTGCGTTCCTGGCTGTCGACCCTCGTTTCGCCGACTTTTTGGCACTTCTCGGTAAAGCACTGTCGGTACCGACATCGACGTGCATCAGAAATTGTGTAATTTTCACAGAGAAAATGCGAAACAAGCGGAAGAAACTTTGCAGCCAACCAATCTGACATAAGCTGATGCATCCTTCGGAATTAATTTTTCGTGATCTCCGACATCGAGACAAATTGGATACAATAATTTGTGATAGTATTATCTTGAAACTTGAATGTATTTTCTGTTTTACAAATTGTATAAAAGTTTATGTACATGAAAGACAAGTTAAAAATTATTTGATAAATCGCGTATTATTATATATATATTCATAAATTTTATAATAACAATTTTCTATCTATTAATGTAAAAATTTTGTGATTATTGTTAATAAACAAAAGATATATATATATATATATACGTATGTATGTATGTATATATGTATCACTAATAATGTATATTTTATAATTTTTAAATATATAACATAATGTGTTATAATGATAATAATAAAACACTTGTCTTATATGCTTCCACAATTATTCTCATATACTAAAACTAAACTAAACTAACGAAAATTTCATGTAGAATTGTAGTTTCTAAAATTTCAAATTGATAAAATATTAGAACATAATCGGCGAGGAGGTTGCACTATCTATAATTTCAAGAATTTTTCCAAGTTCTAAGAAATTCCCCATTTATAAGATTTTTCTCAATTTACATTTGATTATAATGCTTACATACCAATTTTAATAATAAATATATATTGATTATTTTCTGTTATATTGTAGTTTTGTTTAACAATATTAAATTTCTTGGAAATTGTAATTGAAATAAAAATAAAATCTCATAGCAGAGATATTTTGGTAATGTATATGTTATGCATGTTCGAGATTTGATTTTAGGAGATATTTATTGAAGGATTTTTAAATAGCAAATGGAAAATTTATCGGTATGGATAAATATAATCATAAGCGATAAAGTATGGATTTACCAAATAAAATCTCGCATTTATTTTTTCAAAAGCAAGTTTAATAATACATATATATAGATATACATACATCTGGCTAAATTTACATATTTATTTAGTGTAATTAAAGTAATCACTAAATTTTAAAGTTGTACAAAAATGTTAATATCAAAATACAATAATAGATATACAATAATAGATAATAAAAAATTATAATAAGAAAAAACATAACTAAAAATAATGCTAAAAAATAATTATAAACGCAAGTTGATCTGTACTAATATCTTAGTACTACATTAATAAAATAAAAATTTTAATAATTAATAACGTAACAGGTAATATATTACATATATATGTAATATATGTAATATATGTAATATATGTAATATATGTAATATATATATGTAATATATTACCTGTTACGTTATTAATTATTAAAATTTTTATTTTATATATAATATATGTAGATATATATTATATATAATATTTTTACTTTTCACATTTCACATTATCGGTGAAAAGTAAAATAAATCTGCTAAAACATTTGTATTTAGAGTAATATTTATAATCTCAAGAGTTAGATATGTGTATAGTATTGAAACTGCATTGGCGCAGTTTCCACAGCCCATTAAAATCTACGGGAACAATGCCTTTTCATGGCTCCCCTTGGATTAAATTTTTAACTAATTTCGTAACCAGCATTCACTGCCTGTTTTCCGTCTATCAAAGTTATAATTAAAATACCGTGTATTTTATTACAGATTCGTTTCATTCATTAATTTTCTGTAGGTACAAAAGCTCACGCTATTTCTATTTTCCGATACTGTTAAACATTTTATTACATTACATTAAATTACATTAAATTACATTTCAAACTATATCTATAATTTTTATTTGTAACAAAAATAATTTAGCAAATAAATGTATGTAATTTTATAATTCTTCACGTTAATAGATAATGTATTCCACTATTTAAACTTTAGACTAACGATTAAATTAAAAAATTTTTGTTAATATCCAATATAGAATATTTATAAAAATTGCTTACAAAAGAAGTTATTATAGATCTTAATGTTAAGTATTGTACGAAAATTATATTTTTCTGTTTGACTATTTTTGATTTATTACATAAGATATTGCTCCTTTTTAATTTACCGTATAACAACTTGTAAATATAAGAATGAAAAATAAATATATTATAAAAATTAAGCGTTCGCTGAGTACGTCACGGATGAAGAAGCCTCCGCTTTAATTAATAGGCGTATCATTACTTGTCACACTGATCCCGTTTATTATCAGCAGCAATCCATTTTCCATCGCTTAGCTTATTACCTGTTTCACTCGACGATCATAAGTGCCAGCTGCAGTTATTTTCAATGTCTTTACGGAAATATTAGTCATACGTTGTATCCTATAATGCGCCGTAATAATTGTAATTAAAAGGGATCGTAACCATCTGGAATGGTGTACTTCCTCGCCGAGAAGTTCCCACGCTGCGATCCTTGATATGACGAGACTGATACACATGACTGAGCTTGAAGAAAAAGATATTATAAGAGATACTAATACGCAGCAATAAGTATTTTCGTGCATAAGTGTCGTCACTTTCGTAAATATGACATGTTACAAAAAGATCCTAACAATTGTCAAGAAATAATTACAATATATCTTATTTCTATATATATATATAAAAATAGATTAACACAATTCTAAGGTATCAACAAGTGTATATCATATTTTATTTTTTTAAATATTGATTTGCAGCGCTTGTATTTGTAAAGATATAACACGTTAATAAAGCTCTTAATTTTATAATACAGACACAAACATAAGTTAGATGTAAATACATGTAATTTTCTTTGAATAAAATTACAAACGAAAAAAGTGCTGTGTGAATCCGACAAAGCAAGTTGGCTCACAGTTTTTCAATGTTCATATCGGAAAGACGTTATATATATTGCCAGTCAGGTCCATTTATTTACTTTAATTGTTAAAATTACAAATTTTTGCCACAATTCGGTGATACCATCAGCAGGTGACGATGATAATCAGCTCTTCCGTGATTATGATTATTGCCCGAAAGCCAATATCGTCAACAAGGCTTTCTGAGCAACAATCAAAAGCATAAAGAGCTTGGCCGAGGACATTTGTAACGCAGCAAGGGGCGGATGCAGCAAAGAACTCGCATGATCCTGTAATTAAAGCGCACCTTGATTAATGATCGCGATTACGTCAATTTTATTATCCACTCCCACAGTATCTTTATTTCGAGACGAAGAGATTTGCGAACGGAATCAAAGTTAACTTCAGAATACTCGCGTAAGTAGCACGTCGATTATAATGGGACTTTAAAATCAATCACGCGGCTATAAAAGATTTCACCGGTGGGATAAAAAAAGAACGGCAAGCAGAAACAAGCGCCAAGAGGAGAGAATCGGAAGTGGCGGGAATATACCGCGCGCTCGTCAATCTTCGCGAGGAAATGATTGAGACGAATGGATGCGGATGGAAGGGCTAGCCGATCATAATTTTATTACATCGCACGTATCGGACGTCGAGATGAGGAGGAACTCCGGCAGCGCTATCTTTTTTCCTCTCCTCTCATTCTCTCCTTCGCTACCGCAATCTCTCAGCCGGTCGAGAGGCAATATCGGTAACTACGTTTCACGTCCAATTTTAAATCGATGCTTCACGTGAAAAGTAAATCCCTTTCTACTCTATACCGAACTTTTCCCCACCAGATTTCCACTTACCTGATTTTTCACTATCTGATGGGGAAGAGATTCTCGCTTCTCTTCCCAAAGCTGGAACGTAGCTTTTACCATTTAAAGATTAAAAAAATACAAGTGTATAAAGATGTGAAATATAGTAAAAGCTTGATCTTTTTATCTTATCTCGGAAATAATTATAAGTGAGACTGCAAAATTACAAAATGTATTTTTTTTATATAGAAATGATTTACCTCGTCAAGTATTGGTCATCGTACACGCTAAAATAAAATTAGAATAAAATCAACAGTATATAGTCTAGATATAGAAAATATTTGTAGTCTATACAATGCATCGTCAGAATCATGACTATTCACGAGTCGCTTGAACTCGACGAACTCGACGAACATTCTGTATGAGAGGTGCTAGCTTAGCAGAAAAGACAGCGAAGGCGGAGCAGAGAACGGGACATTAAGAGCGATGAAAAACTCGATACACAATCTATGTGTCGTGTCATTTGTACGCACTGAATTGTAATATACAATTCAATGTTTCTACACGATTCGGTAATGTCTGATCGGATAAACGCGTGGGCCTGACAACTATCGTTATACTCTGTAGTGGTATAATCGATTTGACGGCAGATCGCAAACTGACTTTGGTAGATCGCGAGGCATATAAGGTATCGGAAAGAAACGTCTGGTTAATGTTTTCCCAAACAATGACAAAAGCGTTCTCGTGTATCAATGAATTATTTTAACACTATACGATTCGAGAACCGTTATATACATGTTGTACGTTGCACACGCGGCGTCATAAAGACGACATATATATCGAATGTCTAGAGATGAGCATCAGTTTTCCACTAATACGAAATTCTATTTCAAAATTACAGCTTTCGGATATTACGAGAACGCCCGCGCAATCTATGGAAACCGCAATATTAGCTCATTTGCGGCTTTCCATTATTGAATACTCCCGCCAACATGCTCATGTATCTCTCATCGATACATAATCTCTATATTCTGCAACTCTAAAAATGAGCAAATTTAGACGTTCAAAAAATTTAACTTTTTTATCTCCAATCCGTCAATAAAGATTTGCGATATATCAATTTCTTATTTTCACAAAATTATATAGTTGTCTAATCTGCTTTAAATATTCTTAAATATAATATTGAGAATTAAAACGTCTCTTGTAGACTACATAAGCATTTAAAAATTTCTAAAAAGTTCTTTACAAATATTCGTTTTTATCATAGTCAACTCTCGGAACTTAAATGAAGCGCATAATGGCAAAACATCGCGATTTTGCAGCGCGATCAAGGGTTCGACGAGGCTCAAGCGAGGAAGATTGAAATTTGTCGAAAGTGCAGTTTTTGTGATTATCAATGCATCTTTACGCGAGACAACGCGAGGTGCCTGTATCAGCGATCTAGTACAATAATACGTTCCGTACTGGGTAGTCAGTTAGTTTCTGACTAACTAAGTCTCGGTAAATTTTCTAAGAAAGAATTCAAAATATTATTTGCGTTTAAGTAGAAAAAATCAGTCGGCGATAAACTACGTTGGATGTGAAATGTAGATTAGACCGGATTAGACAATATTTTACGTGATTGCGCAGTAGCGCTATTATATTTGAATAAGACAGTTATTTGATGAGAAATGCCGTCTTGCTGCGGGCGAATGTGCCGGTCATGTTTGCCCCAGAGCAATGCGCAACATGCAACAGGTATCTTACGGCTTTCTGCAATCCACCACTGTCAAAGTTCTCTACTTTCATCTTGTAATGGTTTTGAAAAACGGTCTCGAGTTCGTTTCCTTATCGCATAAGCATTCTATATACATTCGCAACATGCCATTCCATTTAGCTTTATACCGCTTAGTATCTGAAAGCACTATACACAATTTGCGTTTAAGTACAATAATAATAAGATGCAAGCATGCGATTAAAATAAGTCCCGTTATCAATAAAATGCCTAGCGAGAGTAACCATCAGCAAGCGAGAAACCAGACGAGTATTTTGTCAAAAATTAAATATTTTCATGCATAAAGAATATTATAATAATTAATTTTATTGTACACTTAAGTGAGAGAATAAAGAAATAATGTATAATAACATTAGAAAATTGTGAAAATTAAAAGTTTAAAGAAACACGACACGTATCAACATTATTAAATTTGAAAACTTAAGGAATATCGATTATGTCAGGGATTAGCATTGAAATTAAATAGGTAGGATTATCATCTATTTAAAATGTAGATAGGAATATTGTTTAAACAGTAGACCGACAGGATAATCCAAAAATGAAGAACTATCACTAATTTAATGTTAAGTAATGCAACGCGATTAAAGTTTCTCGAAGTCTGGTTTCTCTGGCGGATTGCAGACAGATGCGAGTTGTGAATACGGACCGAAGATTGAAGCGTCAGCACAGTCACGAGGGAGAGAGAGAGAGAGAGAGAGAGAGAAAGAGAAGCCTTGGTCGCGCAGGAGGAAACGCGCGGTTGAGAGCGAACGGCGATGTGTCAGTCAGCCACCGGCGCGGTTTACCTGGTAACAGAACTGGATCTCCTCAGCACAGCACCTCGTGACCGGGAGCCGGAAGTGGAAGTGAGGGACTACGATCGCCGCCGAAGTCCGGGACTCGAATGACGTAACGCCGGACCGTCGCGGAAGGGTTGCAGGTGGAAAAGGGGTAGGGATCGACGGCGCTCGTTGCCTGGTGGGGGCAACAAGGGATTCTGCGCGATCGTCGACGCCGGCGTCGCGACGCCGCGCGATTTCCCCCCCTCGCGTCCCCCCATCCCGTTAAGTATACACATACCCCATCAGGTATTCCCGATCTCTTGTAATTTGACAATCGGCCGACGTCGGGTGCCACGTCAGTCAGCCAGTTAGTCAGTCAGCCGCTCGCGCGCGCTTTAATGCCGAGGTCGTCGCACTCCGGAGATCGGCGCGAAGCGCGCTGGCTGATTTATTTTATTAATTAAACGACACACACACACACACACACATCGAGACCGCCGCCGACTCGTCGCAGGATCTCCTGCAAGGAAGCTAATTCCATTAGGCGAGATGCCGGCGCGCACTCCCGAGTTTTTTTTACCATTGTGACACTTCCGCGACGTAGGCACGGATGAAGATGTAATAAGGAAGTAAGTGACGTTTCATCGGATTTTCAGGTGGTTTTCAGAAATGTTTTGTACATTTGTAAGTTTTTCTGTTATTCGCGGTTACAGAGCGACATTGATGCGTATAATGGATTTATGCAATATGGGAAAATGAAAGATCTTGACAGATCTCGATTTAAAACTAAAGATAGAGAAATTTTACGGTACTCCATCAGGTAAAATTTTTTAAACGCTACAGAGAGATATATATAATCAAATTGTTTTGCGAAATGCCGAATTCAGTGATACTTTATCGGATTTCAAATTAGTGCGAGAGAAAAAACACATCGTATAATAATATAATAAAATATCCTCAACGTCGTAGTACAAAAAAAGTGACGTCACAATATCATGGAATGACATCTCTGTCAGTTTGAAAAATCTTATACTCTAAATATATCGATATATATGATTTTTACCGACTTTTTTTATTGGTCTGCATATATATACTCTCGCTTAGATTTGTCTAAAAATCAGCCGATCTTTATTTTTACTCGTTACTTAAAATTCATAACTTCAACTGCGGTCAATGTTCGACAAGTCCTGACAAGGAACTCGTCTCGATACATGGCGCTTCTAATTTTGCAGCATCGCGCGCGAGCTTGAGTGCGATGTTATTGCGGAAGTGCCGCGCGCGCATCAGAAGTTTAATTCCTGCCATTGGCTCCGAGGCGAAATTGACTTTGACGAATGATAGTTTGCCCGCCATGAGCTGTATCGAGAATGGTGTGACGTTAATGCGAAGTTGATGCTCGATAAGCCGATCTCTGTAGATATTTAATTTGCACGTTGTAAGCGAGTATAGATCGCGCACGATTGCAATGCGCGCGAAGCGAGTCGGCGAAAGAATTAACTTTGTCAAACTAATTTCCTATTAGTTTTGTATAATATCGCTGTTGGACGATGGTACGATATTAATAAGCAAAACCATGGTGCTTTTTTTCAAACTCGTCACGGCAAATAAACGTCAAATAGCGCTTCTAGACGAAGATTGATTGCATCGACAAGTACCTCCTACTCATGGATTAGAGAGGCACGTTATCAAGTTATCGATGTAAACGCCGAGAACATTTTTCATTATACTTTCTCGTATCTCCTACACTTCGTATTTCATATTCTTCTTTGCAACTGCAGTGGCATTGCATTTGCATTTTGAAAATGTACCACATTTCGTAAGCCATGCTGAATGCGCTGTCGTTGCTTATCGTCGTGCGCAATATACTCCCTCTCGTGCCATTCATTCCGTGAAAGAGTAAAAACTGATCTTCGTTTCGATAGAACGTGCATCTGCCTTCCTGCGGTTGTTATTACTCTCTCGACTCATTAACCTGCGCTGAATTAATAGCATTACGCATTCGTGAAATATTGCTAATTACGCCACATAAATATGAAACGCGTATCATAAATAACTACCATCTGAGATAAGTATTATTAAAAGATGAGATTTCTCTCTCAGTGAAACTCGACAAAGTATTACATTCTGATTTATCGCGTAAAAGCTTCGTGCAAGTATATAGAGTGTTTCGAAATAACAGTAATTCACAAGATCTGTTTAATAACGATATATAATATATCCGACAAAACAAAATATGATATTGCTAACGTAAGGAATAAAATAAATTTTCAATTAAAATACTGACTGATATAGTAAATGAAGTATATTTGTCAGCTCGCAATCATTTGGAAAGCCATTGCTTTTCTGAAGCAACGTCCTATTAAAAAATCAAAGAACATCGGTCAATGATGAGTTAAGAAAATGCAAATAATCAGATTACCAGTCGAAACGCTAATTGATACAAGCGGTTATGTCGACTCGTATAATTATACCGGATTATTTCTCAAAAGCAGCAACAGAAACGTCGTAGAAGAAAATTGAATCTCATATCGAGCCTTGCAATTTCTATCTCTCTCTTAGCTTCTTGGATGCCGCTCGCAGCATGCATATACTTACGTCGTTGAAATGCATTTTTCAAGTCTCGATCGCGCTTGCACTCGGACCGAAGACGGACATTGCGCTCGATGTCGCTGGATGTCATTCGATCGAATGAAATTTTCACGTTGGCTCGTCTCCGACGTTGAGGAGGGAAAAACTGCATTCGCGCGAACACGGTGGAGACGTGTAGTAGATACGCGATATCCTCGGCGCCGGATACTAATTCGCTTTCGTTAATTAGCGCCCGCTCGAAAACGGAAGACGCGGCTACATTATGCAGGATCTTCGGATTCGCGATCGCGTCGCGAGTCGGATTAAGCGCGTTACGCGAAGCGGCGCTTTAAACATTCAACGTTGCTCGATCGATCCGGACGGCAAAGCGCGGCAACGAAGATTATAAATAGGAAAGAACACCGTTGCATATAATGTTGAGATCTCGAGAATTTAATTAAGACGCTTTGGTAACGTGCTCTACTTCGTAAAAGCGGTATCTCGATCGTTCTTCTCGAGAAGAAATTTCCAATACGCGGGAATTGCAGCGTAATTGTAAATTATATTCTATCTTTTTACGTGCGATTTTTTTCGGACTTAATCTTAATATATGTATATTATATAGTTTTCAACTTGCGGACTGTAGGTTTCAGGTTATGAAAGTCCAGCAAATTATACCACGATTAGTTTATAATAGGTTTCAAATATGACATTAATAAGGACTTAATACTTCTTTCCTAAATCTCTTTTATTTCCTAAGTTCACAAGATATCACGTTCGCATTAAATGTCACGCATTAGATTGTATTCTTTACACTGCATGAATACTCAATTGCGAATCTCCCCGAGATGTAGCTAAAGTTCAACGATCTCTTGGATCCCTATTATCCGCAGAAGATTAGATACCGAAGTACAGGATATACTGTTATTGTAACCAGCTTGAGAAAGGTGGTTAACTCCAACACAATCAGAAAACATCAATCACGCTACACAAATTTTGTGAAATAAAAGTCATAATCAAACATTATATTACGTTATAATTTTTTCATTGCCAATTATAATTAAATGATTATTCATAACACCGATAAAAAGAAATTTTTTCTCAAAATTATCTTGACCTTCTCATATAATTATCTATTCAGAGAAATAATCTTATATTAATTGTTAATTTGTAAGTTCAGTAAGAGATTTCACGCGAAAGATCTACCGAGAATCATTACTCATAGAAAACGCTTTATAAGATATATCATCGCTGCAGCTGTATGCAGAAACTATCGTGCATCGCGTCATTCTGCCGCGAGCAACAGCCACCTGCGCATCAACATGCATCGTCGAGGATTATAAATCTAAACGCTGCATCGCGCGCCGGTCGCATAGATCGGGAGATCTCTCGGAACGTGTTAGAAAAAATCGGAAACGCGACCGCGGAATATCATCGTGCTATTGTACTGCATGCCTTCTATGCGTCGCATTCCACAGTTGCATGGCAGCAACCGAACGCATCCGAACACGCGATCTCGCCGAGCTCGCAACTCGGTGCTGATGGAGCTGGAGATTTATCTCCGTTTCGACGAAGCACCGTCATATCCTCGTTACTTTCTACGAAAGCATAAAAGTCCGGTTGGAATTGTTTATTAGCGCGCTATTGTTCTCCAAATAGTCGTCCGCTCTTGCAACCGCGGCTCGCTGCAACCAGGTGCATTGCCCTTCCTGCCGTCGTCGTCGTCGATGATTACTCAACAACCGGGTCCAGGATTGCCCCGCGCGGTCTACAAAGGGCGCGCATCGAAGGCTCGATCGCGATCCAAGGTCACATGAGAAAGAACCGTGAGTAATCTAACCAGCGCGTGGTCAATGACACGTTATGCAACGCGGCCGTAATGACGCCGCCGACGTCGAATCGCTTCGTCTCGACGATTCGCGTCCTCTTCCTTGTTTCTCGCGAGGATGTATTCGCCCCCGCGAAACACGAAGTATTACATGAAAATGCTGGGTTTTTGACATCGACCGGAAACTCTTTATAATATGAATTGTACCATAATATGCAATAATAGAATTGTCTTGAGACAATAGTAAAATATATATTAAATATATATTTATATCTTTTCGAAAATTTAATTGTGTATTTTATTCATATTTTCTTGGTTTTTTAGTATAATATAATATGTAATATTATAGAAATAATTATAGAAGATCTAAAAAATTTCCATCAATTCGAAATACATTTGTTGCTAACATGATAAAATTATTTTCTTCCATAATACATACAATCCGCGCTAATTAAAATAATTCGGAAAGTAAGCAGTGTCGAAAAAAGAAGCAAATACGAATCACACGGGAAAATGTTTGTACTTCGAGAGATAAGACTGGGGATACAATGAGAAAAAACTACCCTGCTTTTTCAGACGCGTGTGTATAGTGCTTTTAGATTTGTCCCCGCGATGAGACACGAGTTTTTTACCCTCGAAAATCCGGCGTATATCGACTAGCAACGGTGCTGAGAATTCCGCACGTGCTCTGCTCTACACTCGAGGAGGAGAGTCCTCGACAGAGACGAACGGGAGAAAATGAGAGGAGAAAAAGACGCGAGGAAAAAAGTGAAATGGTAACATTCGCGACGTGCTTGCGAGGTGAATTTATTTTATGGAATAGCATCGACTGGGAAGATTGATCAAACTGCAATAAAACTTTCGACAAATTTGTCGTACGAATGAGTTCAATATCGTATGGAAAATTTCTAGTATTGTTCCTTGAGTATTAATATAATATCCGATTACGAGCTTCGTAAAAAGAAAATACAATTTAATCTCTCATAATATCTGCTTTATACGAGAAGAATTATAAATTTTGCTATCTGATGTCTCTGACAATGTGTTACATGCTTTATGAATATACGTTATATTAATACTTGCAAGACCCATTAACATAATTAATATAGATATATATTTTATTTAAATTCAAGTAAGATTTCAACACGGTTCTGAAATATTCAGTGCCACATTGTCTTGTTTTATGTCAAATTTATATATTAATATAGAAGTCAAAAGTACTAATAGAGAGTGTCACACACATACACGCTTTCTCTGAATATATGTTCATATTTTTCTAAAAACATATTGCAAGACATTCATACCTACACGAGCACCTATACGTGTTACGCTACTTTACGCGCATTGACTTTACCACTACTATATCATTGTTATCATCATTATTTAGATTCGCTTAGTATCTCCGAATTCGCGGTCGTTCAAAGCGATGTGTCTTTCTCTTCGTTTGAGAGAAATGTGACTTTAATCGCGCCACGGTTAAATATAATGTTTTATTCCATCAGCAAGTGGACGCGACCGCGGCGGTGAATAGGCGACGACTGACAGTGACAGATTCGCTCCCGGTTCTAAGCAACTTAGAGCTCCCGGTTCCGTACAGTTCCATCCTTATCGAGTGCCCTTAATTGCTAACATTGGTGTTCCTATGCCAGTATAGCGAATAAGCGGAGGCAGCAAGCGCGTTTGAACTTGAAACTGTACGACCCTGAGACGCAAATCATGCTCGCCTCGAAGAAGCCTTAAGCAGCTGTTACGTCTCGCTTGTACAGCGTGATTCAATTTGCGTCATTTCGCCATTGAGTAGTGACGTAATGAAATAAAAGTAAATAAGAAGAAATATTTCGTGCACACAGCAGGCTAGCGCATACCAAGCGAAGGATAAGTTTTAGAGAATGAGAGATATGCAATATAAATAAAAACTATTATAGAAATATTTTGTCTCAAAATTAACAAGAAGAAAAATAACAAACTCTGCTGTTATTTTAAACCAATATAATATTTTCGAATAGTTATTGAAAAATTTGAAGCTAAAATGTGGGCAGATAAAAATTTTACATTCATTAAAAACATAGAAGCATACCGCGATCGCGAATATTCATTTTATTGTGTCGAAACCGTTACAATGCGTGTTCCTAATATATCCGACAAGGAAAGTAAGTTTTCAAATCGATGCGTACATACATCGAGAAAAATGTACAAACACGCATAAAACTAAAAAAAAAAAGCTAGGTACACCCTGAGCAACTTCACCTGATGCTGTTTGCGCAGCTGTAACGTTTCGAGTACCTTTCATCGTTTGAAACTCTTCAAACAACTCCGACCTTTTCTATTAATAAAAGCGCTGTGGTTACTCTCGTACATCAAACGCACCGGATATATAAATGCACTGTAGATACCGATTTATCCTCGCGTAATCAAGAAATCGACGCTTTTATCGCGTTTTTCTGAATATATTAAACAAAGATTTAAAAAAATTAAAATAAAAGATTATATTCTGATATAAAACTATATTAACGGTATTACTAAATAATAAAATACTTTTAGCATGTATCTTACAGCGTAAATAATTTTTATCCCATGTGATAGTATTATAGCTTTATTTTAGTAAATTTTCGCGGTGAAATTTATAGCGCAGGTAGTACATCGCGCAAAACTTCATTTAACTTTCTTTAATTGGCCATCATCTTACTTCTTCAAGCAGCGAGAAGTTGGATCATTAACACAGAAACGAAAGCAAACCGGGCGTTTGGTAAAAAGATATGGTAAGAAAATTTTGTGTGCATATCAGTAATTCGAGAAGCTGCGCTGTAACGTATAATCTACAGCGATCGATAACTGGTAATTTATTGCACCGCGGTGCACGATATAAATCATGAGATTAAAGCAAATTGGGTAATTTATACATCGAACGCTTTAATTTCATCTCCCAAGGCATCGAACCGGCATTCGAAAATATTAAATCATTAAGTGATGCGAAAATGTCTGAGATAAGGTAAATGAGGGCAGATTTGCATCTCTATCAAGATATTAATTTCCATAAATCCTATAAGGTGATACAATATTTTTAACACTTTATTCTGCATACTTTTGACTTTCGATGCCGAAATATTGCCTAACTAAAAGAAAAATAATATTTAAGTATCTTTTCATTTAAATAAATAAACATTTAATACTTACAATTAATAATATAATAATATAAAGTTATTCAGTAATTATTTACCAAGTAATTCGACATATTTCGGCATTCTCTCGGAAAGCTATACTATCTATGTATTAAGAGATAACAGCCATCTTTTTCATTCCACTGAAAATCGGAGCGAGTCATGTAATTTCCCGGTCATCGCAGTTGAAAACTTTCTTCTGATCATACTTCCGCGGTGCAGCGAGAAAAGTTGCGTCGTTAACGGAGGCAGGAAAACCGACGGTGGGATAAAAAGAGGCCCCGTAGGGCCCACCAGGACCGTGAAGCATTAAAGCGCTATTACAAGGTAGTGCGCGCTCGCTCGCGCGAGAAAGAGAGGCAGAAAGAGAGACGCGCTACGCTTATATACACGGTGATGCGGCAGAAAACGAGAGAGGACGGGTTCTATTATCCTTGAGAAAAAATCTTCGCCTGCGCGCGGATACCTCTTCTCTTTCGCTAGAAGATGCCTGAATTGGATTCGAGGAGAAGATCCGCAAGGAGCAGCGCTGCAAGAAATCGAACGTCGCGATCGTGAGACTCGCGGCGCGGCGCAGGAAGTGAACTGAAACAATTCGTCGATACCGCGAGTCTCGCGAGCCTAGTGAATAATTACTTGTTCGTAAGTATATAAAAAATCGCGTTGATATTAGATTAATTTTTAGATTTTGTACGACACTCATTAGCTAACACATACACACAATGAAGCTTCTAATATACTCGCTTATATAAATATGAAAGTTCGGTGGATATATCTCTATATCAAATTAATGAGGTTATCCTTTAACACTTTAATTTTCAATTGTTGGCAGCAATTAAACCAAATAAAAATAAAAATTCTATTAAATTTATCTGAAATTACACTCTAATTTTTCTCTAAAATATTCTGATCTTCAATAAAATATTACAGTTTTAGAAAAATGCGCGTGTATAACAAACAATAACCGTAGCAAGGATCTGGTTCGTCGGAAGTTCATCGCCTCATTCCTTCGTGTTTCGCTGCGTTCCTTGAGAAATTCGCGCCTCGATGATTACACGCGCTTCCAGCGATCCGTGATGAAACAATTACCGGCAATACCGCTCTCTACCAATAAGCGGAAAATGAGAAAAATAATTGCGAGCTTCGTCGATGTGTGAAAAAAAATTAAGACCCTGCGATCAGGACCACCCAGATTTCACTTTTATATCATTTTAAATAATGATCGTCCAACTGTATACTAACCGCAAAAATTTCTCAACCGTGGCCAAATACGGTTGTACGACCTTAAGAAATTGTCACGTTTCTCTTGACACAGATGTTACCAAATCGTTTCAAGTGTATTATAACAAATTTAAACTTGCATTACACGATGTCAACTGTCTGATGATTCCCGATATTCGATATTCAAATTCTGTCATTTTTTCTGTCATCTTACTTATTAAAGAGAAATTCTACTGCTCTTTTTTTAACAATTTATCTCGTTATTTTTAACAGTGCAATATTTGGACCTCTATTTAAAGCTCTATGTAAATTTTATAACTAATGTACCGAACCCTTTTATCGCACACACGTGATTTTAATAATAAATAAAAAATATTCCTGTTGAATAAAAGTTCACAATATCGTAGACGTATGTAGATGTTAATATAATGATGCATCTCTAAACACTATAATAATAACAAAGTCGATATTCCAAGATTACAACGAAGATGATTATGTACAAAAGAACGAAAAATTGGTTAGTCAAGGTAATTGTAGCATGCAGGTGAAAAGCCTCTCGGACGAATAATATGGCGAGTCACGACAGCTGATAGACCTCATAGTTCCTGTGATACGCTATAATGTTCTCAATTGTATAAAAATATAGCAGACCGTCAGGGCAATCTGTCGAACATCTTTTTCTGTGTACCAGGAAATACTTTCGATTGGCCTGCAGCCTTTAAGAAAGGTCTTTACGAGAAGCGATTTAACTTCAACATTAATCAACAGCTTAATTATCTGATATCGGTTTCCGCAATAAAAAATCGATTTAATATTCTAATAGATGATTGATTTTTGTTCGATGATTGAGTGATGGCACGAAATATCTCTTCGGATATTTTACAGTTTCACAGGCGGATTACATAATAGGATTAATATCGTTTTACAGGAACGGCAGATAAGAAAACTTAAACTCATCGAGTTGTGAATAGGCGGATTTAACGATGCCTTTCATGCTCGAAGGCAAAGGCGACACCGCGAAGATAGGCCGTGCGCCGTGCCGATCCTTTCCAGAAAGGATTTCCTTTCGCGGATAATTTTCTGTCATTTGCCGGTGCACAATATACTGTAGATGATTGCCGTTGAAATGAGTAATAATTTTTACGTGGAAACCATTCGCGCGTAGCACGTGTCATCAGTGATCGTAAAGATAATACGTACGGCGTTATGATAGCCGTCGTGAGAATCCTCGAGAGTGATGCATTCATGATCGAGACTCGAGACTCGAGACACTCGATATACGCCCGCGCGTCCCGATGTTTATTTTCCCGCGGGGCAATAAGCACTCTACCAATTAAATGTCGCGCAGGATACCTGTCGCTCGATGGCATTTGCATAGCTGAAATCGCGAGAGCTATCGTCGGGCGAACACACGCTAGTTAACATAATTTATTGCAAATAAAGAGAGAATAAATCAAAGGTATATCTACATCTCTTGTTAGATATATATCAAAAGTCAAATAACGACGGCACGATGCGAGACAAAGCGTAAATTAAAACGGATGTAATAGATCATTTCAAATTTCTTAAATATGAGAGTTATTAACTGGGAATTTTTGTGGAAAAATATTTTTAAAAACGTATAATATACACATTAAGATTTACCTTTATATAAATATAATAATTTTATAAACTAGTATTTCTCTCTTGTAAAGCATTTTTAACTTTCTCTTAACTTTTTAATATTTTAATAAAATAAGACGTATATAAAGCCAAGAATAATAATATTATCCGTCGTGTTTTTACAAGAATTGAAAAACTACTCTCTTTCGTGTGCTTTTTCCGTTTCTCATTAAAACGTAAACGGAGGCATTACACGGGCTAATGTTCGCTGCGAATCGTCATCCGCGGGAGCTAATGCTTCTGTACAACTTTTCTGAGAAGCGTGCTCCAGTTTCCATCATCGTCGGCTTAATATCGCTATGCAATATTCGCGGGGAAACGGAGAGAACGCCGGGCTCCGTTTGTCGGTCAACCTTGAGAATCCCGAGGCAAGGAGCCCGATTGCAAATGCGCTTAGAAACGACGCCAGGTACCGAGAACTCGGCCTCCGAGAGCCGAGCAATAAACGTAATGCAAGGATCGCCTGGCGATGCGATACGATGAGATGCGATGCTTTCCGCGCACCAAGGAACGTTTAGCCTCCTCCTGGGATACTCGTGGAGAATTCCCGGCCAGATGTGCCAAAGAAACGAAAGGTTTCTGCACAACCTGTTTCGCTAACATTGTCCCGCAACGACAAAAAATAAAACAAAATTTTGTACAAAAACGTACTTTTCTTTTTAGTAGATTTCAACGCGATAAATTGAAATGATATAATGGAATTGGTCAGTTAATCGGCGTATGAAATTGGAAAAGTTACATTAGCGAATAACTATAGCGAATAACGATAATTAAGTGTTTTTGTTTAGCAAGGAAATAATTTTTAGCAAAGTAATAGCAAAGTGGTGATAACTACTTTAAGCGTTACTAATATGTGTCTGTATCATGAAACCGTGACTCTATAGGATAATAGCATTTGCATGGCGTTTATAATTGCACGACTTAAAGTATATTTCCATATAAATATTTTCAAGAGCTTTAAAATCGGCACTCAGTCGAGATACGGAGTGTATATTTCATTAAGTGTCGACAGCTTATCAGCGAGATTCCGCGAAGGATACCCGCGTATCGAATTGGGACTATACTAAGTAATAGAGATAGTTACATGGAACGTCCGATACCTCGGTCTATAGCGATACAAAGTTCATCGCTCTAGGAGGAGAACAAGTTTCACGACCGAAGTGCGGTAAGGTGCGAATTCCAGCGAGCAGAGCATTCACAATTTATGGCGTTCGACCATGATACGTCCAAGATTGGCTAGAGCATTCTGTAAAATTTATATAAAACCGTTCTATAATTGTAATAGACCCTTTCTTTCGAGTCGTAATATCTTCAGCTTAAAACCTGTGATATAACTACTGACAGTATTGATATATAAAACCATAAAATTAAAAAAATACGAAAGAGTTCTGAAATAACAGCTAGTGTCACCCGATTCTTTGTTTAAAGGAATATCTTTAAAGCAAAAACAACATTAGATTCATTGTCAGTCTTCGTAAGTACAAGGCTGCACTTTCCGCCGCGCTTTTTGAAACCGTGTACCTGCTATGCAAATTTACAACTGGGAAGCTGATTTCTTGGGTAAAATTCAACGATCCCATGAGTGCATCGTCGTCGTCTCGTGCAGTTGTTAAACGGGAAGTTTATTTAGCCTACGGCGTAGCAACCGTAGTCCACGCTCAGTTGCACACGCACGTACACGCACATCGATTACACAAGCGTGCGGTTTGCCTTAATTGCAATCCAATTTGTAATTAACTCGGTTCACCGGAACGTCGAAGAGAAGGCGCGCATATCGGCAGCGCGATTTCCTCGCGATGCAGGCGGGTACGTTCATATAGAAATTTTATGCTGCCCTTAGTGTGGGCATCGGAAACATTGCGTATGTACGTGGCACGGCTCTCGCGTAGGGCCCGGCGTAGTGAGTTAAGAATCTATGGCAGTGGCAGAGAAACCACCTCGAGTAAATACGAGTCATGCTCGAAGGGCGCATTCTTCGCAGAGGTTCTCCAGTCGCATCCTTGTGGACGATCTCGAGAATCTCGTCTGCGGTCAGACTCATCTTAATCCTCTTGTTGAGGATAACATCGACGAGTATATTTGAGATGTCATATCATGACAAGATTTTAGAAAGAGATATAGTAGAAATAAAATAGTGTTGCGTTAAAAGATATATTATATTAATGATTTAATAAAGTGGATATTCATATTTTCACAAAGATATTTTATTTCAGTGTTAAAAAAGGAGAAATTAAATGTGCAATGCGTAATAATTATGATTTAAAATAAGAATTAAGATAAATAATCGCGACCACATCGCTATATATACTTTATGATTGGCAACCGCTATTACGGTTCTAGAGAGCACCCAGGTCTATTTACACATAAATCAAGGAAAATTACTATCTCACGATCCCATCAGAGCTTTTACAGAAAACCAGCCACGCTCTCCGATTGCAGCGTTAATCGAAAAAAAAATAGCACGTGCGATTAGGGAACCGCCGAAGACTTTCGCGCTGCACCTCAAAGATAAAGTGTCATCTGAAGACCGAGCGAGGACGATGTCGCTCAGTCCACCCTGTATATCAGAGAGGTTTACTTGCTCCTCTTTCAACATTGCCAAGAGGGAAGAAAATGAGGAGCAAGGAAGAAGAGAGAAAGGCACAGAAAGACAGTGTAGAGCCGTAATCAGAGTTATATACAAGTTCTATGTCGCAATATAAATTTGCGTTCTCATCTCGCGTGATTATACATATGTATATGCATGGTCGAAGTGAATTATTAATTCATAATTATAATAAATAGCAACAGCGGTATTATTAATTACGTCGTGATATTTAAGAATATTAGGTTTGGAAATCAAGATAAATTAAATCGTTGTTAATGAAAATGATTAGTTGAAAACACGTTGAGAAGAAATTAATTTAATGACTGACATGATAAAATTCGATGATATCGATCTTGGTTTTTCAGTTGTCGACAAATTTATGGGGATATAAGAGGATGCGTACGTATTCGAAGAGAGAAGAGATCGGGCGAGTTTAAAATTCAATTATACCCCGTGGGTAGAGAACAATCCGTCGGTCTAGCTATCATCGTCCCTACGTTAATTCCGCGCCCTCGGCCACCAAATATATCCGATACATCGTTCCGCCCTCATGCTGGACGATGTTCAAATATCTATCCTCGTTTCGGTATATTTTCAACAGTCGTATTACACGAAACATCGCTAAACTCACATTAATTACATCGACGAATTAATTTAATCAGTTAAAAATATTAAAAATCCCTGGCATAAATATCGCAAACATCCCAACTCCACTTAAATATATTATTATTATTATTATTAAGAGAAAAAGTGAAAGAAGAACTTTAATTATTAATAATTAAATCATACAATCAACAATAAACGAAATATCACACTGATGTACCTAAGACATTAGTAGACGTTTCAAAAATTGATAAGAAAAATAGCTAAGTTTAACAGCAATCCTATACAAATTCCCTTGAAAAAAATTTCACGTCATCGAAGGTACGAGTAAAATAGCAATCTATTCGTCTTGTATCGATTCGGCGGGCACCGCGAGGTATCATCAGTTCGACAGGAAATTTCGACGTGGTCGACGGCGCGAAGGGCAATTCTGCGGCGAGTCGAAAACTCCGATATTCCGATATCGCACTCGTGCTCTCTCTCTCGCGTGTATGCACGTGCGTGCACGTCAATGTCAAGTCGGTCCCAACCGGTCTGCCCGCAGTGCTGGAGGTATCATAAGTGGTATACAAACTGCGAAGCGTGCACCGCGAGTGCGGAAGGAGAGTTTAATAAGTTTCAAGTGACTCGTGCATGCGGAATGTTTGCCGCCTTAATTAGAAAGTGCACCGGAGAATTGCAATTGGGTTGCCTGGCTCGGGACAGAGATCCCGCATACCAAATTTTCGAGGGCGGTTATTGAGATTTGACTGATAGAATCACGAGCGTGGAGAAGTTACATCATAAATCGTTAACTTGTATAAAGCACGCACGTCTCATTTAGTGAAAAGGAAGGAAAAAGTAATCAAACGATTGTAATTAATGACGTAAGTAGCGTATGACGAATTAAAACTTGAGCACGAGCGCTAATTAACCATAAATTCTGAACATCAGATGCACGTTGGATATTATTAGTGTAATTTCCGATTTAACGCTGAATATCGCATTTAACTGTTTACGGCACGTAATTAATGCGTTGATTACATCGTTGATATACATATAACTAGAATTTAAGCTTCCAAACTCTACCATTTAATTTCGCAGAATCATATTCTCGAAAATTAAATTAACTTAAAATAAAAGGCAATACTTTAGCATAAATTATAATTTAACAATAACAATTATTCTCTACATATATAATTGTTAATGTTATGTAATTTAATAAAGTTAAAAATAATAATAATATTTAAAAACAAAAAATAGCTCGTTTTTAGGAAAGTTGAAACGAGAATATTCAGGTCAGTATGAGAAATGATAAGATATCCGTGGAATATAATAGTTATAGTATATAGTTAGTTATTTACAGTATTCCGGCAGCAAATATCGGTACTAGTTTCTACCTTTAGGTTTCCTCTTCAACCAAATGTTCCTGTGAGTAATTGCGCTTAACTATACATATACATTGCGAATACTATATCTATATATATCGAACATATGTGTTCTTGTTGGTTTATACTGATCTCAAAATATCCTCGTTTAAACTTTAATAAATTTTATTTTTCATCAAAAAGCTCCGGTAAACAGGAAATTTCCGATGAGATCGATAGAGGTAGGAAACGCGGTTGACCGTATTTTTCTCTCGGTCAAACGGAAAGGAAATTTTCTGGAGCAGCTCGGAGAGAGAGAGCGGAGTCCACCCCTAACGCAAAGGGTGGGATTTGGCCGCGCGTCCCACGGTCGTCATGGTAACCATAGGTCAGGACAAGGATAAGCAATAGTAATGCGCCCTTTTTTCCCCGAGAAGGAACCATCTTTGCCACGAGCGACGAACGATGACGCCGACGATGCCAACAATTTATTTCGACCGTCAATCAAATAGCGTCCGTGTTAACTCGCCGCGTTAAGTAGACAGCATAATTTTTTGCGTCAATTAGCATGCAACATGCAACACTCGAGAGTAGTCGCTCGCGCGACGGATGCAATTTGCTCCCGCTGAACACTGCACCGGAAGAACCGAGACGCGAGATCCAGGTGCCGCGATAAAGCCGTTTTTTCCTCGGTGGATTAAATCTGAAATCGTATATGACGAGCGAGTTTAAAAAGGGGGAAAATTGTGGGCAACCGATCGGATCAAATTTTCCTCGACTGGGACTGGCTGGGACGATAAATCGGCGATCGAGCAAAACGGGGAGAATTAACATGACGCATGAAAGATCGCGGAAATCTGGAATGCATTCTATCGACCGTCATAATCTCGGCTGTTCCGCAAAGAAGTCGAGTATCGGCTAACCGAGAGCTTCTCTCTTTCTCTTTCTCGCTCTCTCGAGGTGGTGATCAATAAGAAAGTTACGCGCTTTTTACCCTTCCGCCCTAAACCGAAGAGAATGTCCTGGGAAACTTAAAGTTCTTTTTCACTCTAAAAGCATGCAAAAAATAGGCGAAAAAAAATACATTTTGAATGTAAACTAAAATCGCATTTCTATAATCTCTCAAATAAGTTTAACATTAATTTTATTCATTTATTCTCTTGTTATTTGTATGCGTAAATTATATTCTTTAACATAAAAAATAATTTAATCCATCGGTATTAAAATTATTTTATGATGGAAATAAAAACGTTATCTATCTAAAGTGTTCTGTATTATTTTGTACTGAAAAATTTCAATCACTGCACGTAAAAAAACTGTCAATTTGATTCCAGAGATTTGCACTCACTGATACGTTTATTCGCAAGCACATTCGCTCCGATATCCCAAACTTTTATCTCGTCAATTCAACGTTTGCCGTATTCGTTAACGTACAAATATTTTCAGCGCGTCAATAGAATATCGAGCCGATTGACGAGTTGTATAACAAAGCGTATTTGCTTCTCTGTCGCTCGATCCTTCGATGAAGAAATCCGCATCGCGAATTTATATCGCGAGAGACAATGAACGGTGAAGCGTAACGAAGGAAGTCGAGATGAAAATCACGTAACGAGGGTAAAAAAAACCGCTTTGAAATTATGCCGGCCCGTGCAACCTTGCCTTGGATTTTTTGCGAGCTCTCCTTGCACGTCCGGTAAATATATATATCTCGCCCTTCGACTTTGACGGTCGATTCGCGCTCCAGAAATTAAGCCGCGGATATACACATATCGTGTTACGCGAAATTCAACATGGAGATGGAGTACGTGCCACAAGTTTGCGTCGTGCAAATTTATCTTCGGCTAACTTTTTATACTACGCAAACACATCGAAGAGACGCGCGTTAAACGAACGAACGGGCGAACATTTATAGTGGATTACCAGAAGTGGATCAATGTAACGTACCGTAACTCTGATGAAGTTTAAGGTTCTTAATTCGTCAAAATAATTTTTTTTATAAATATATAGAGGAAAGACCTCTATTATGGCGGGTTTTTTACATGGTAGAATCAAAAGATGGGGCCTGTATAAGGCCTTTTAGCTTAAAATATCTCATATTAGGATCCTGTCTCATAATAGGGGTCTTTCCTCTACATCCATTTTTTAATACTACAATTTCGTAAAAAAACAGAATATATTATATTTAATAACATTTTGATTATGTTGTTAGAGACTCTTCGAGAGTTTATCTTCTTCGGAACCCAAAAATTATCACTCGTACTTGCGAATTGCATGTACAAGATGAGAATTGCGACCGCTATCAGCCGCTTAGATCAATACTCGCGATTCTTCTATTACAAAAACTAATTACATCTCGCTAGATAGGGAGCAATGTGCTCGCGCACGCGGTTCTATCAGATGGGACTTACACGCGCTTCTTCCTATCCCTCCTCTTCTTCCCTGCTAAGTACACGGTGAAGGCACCGCCCGAATCGGCGCCCAACCCGTCCCTAATTAATCGCGTTCTCAATTAGTGGCCCGAAAGCGCGGCTCGATTATAATAACATGATAATACATGGGCCGTGACGGAGTCATTCAACTCGCCGACGAGCAACGTCATCCGCCGCCCGCGCCGATTTAAAAAGATGGGATTGTTTCGATCGTCTTGCGCGATCCATGAAAATCTCTCACATCGAAGCCCGAAGTACAGAGAGAAAGAAAATTAATGTCAATTAAAAGCGCGCTTAAATTACGGTTGCATCACGGACCATGCTCGATTCCGTTGTAAATTTTCATGACAAACTTGCCTAATTTTGAATCGCTTATATATGTCTCACCGTTACAGTTTCGCAAAACGAAACGCGGGCCCAAAATCGCATCGTGATGCGAAAAAGTTGAACCAACAAGTCCGCTTCGTCGGCGCGAAACGGTTGACATCATTTACGAAAGAGCAGACAAGTAAAAAATTAAAGTTCTCAGAATATAAATAATACTCGCCGCACAGCTTCAAAGATATAATGAAAAATATTTTTCACATTTTCTCGATAAGTTGGGTTTTATTTCTCGACGGAAATTTAATTACTAATACTCCTCACCGATCAAATGAATACTTAGTGCTCGGCGATTAATTATTGACGAGTCTGTTTCTCTGCTTTACCCGTAAACCGTTGCATCACTAAAACTGCATAAATATGCATCGGTACGCGTTATTTGTGCACCATGTGCACAATGTATTATACTTGACATTGGAAATATTTATAATTCGCGGAAGCGGAAAACAAAATGGCAACGAGCGAAACACTCGTTTTAACGGTGTCGTTGAGATTTCCAGGCTTCGATAAATTCGAGTTTCGAAACGGAATGGTCTGCGGCGAAGTGAATTATTAATCAATAACTGAGCATTACGAACTTAGCCGTTCGATTAATTATTACCAATATTTGATCCGCGCGTATATCATCCATTATTGAAATAATTTAATCAAGAGATATCTCGGTTTAAAAAGAAATAGAGATTTATAATTAATATATTATAATTCCAAATACAATATTCTATCTTCCATTTTAGCCCTCTCGCCATTACTGCGTTTAAACAAGTCTTAGCAATACAAATATAATTTTTTATCACTCGGCTGTCGCACGAGAGGGAGAATATCGCAAGAATTTTGTGCAACATTGACATTTTCATCGAGAATAATTAATAAAACCGACATGCTCTGATTAGTCATAATAATAATAATAATAATAATGTAATCTTACCTGGAAATCCCGTCGATGTCGGAGTACAAATCAGCGATTTACAGTCAGATGGAGCCCGTTCGGCGCATACCTCGTCGATCGTCCGAAACGACATCCCTCGACTTTTCCACATCACTGGCCGCTGGACGCGTCCTCGCGAAAAAAACCGCCGTTGCGCGTTTCTCTCCTCGGCGAAGTAACGCCTAACGGCGACGCAAACGCACATCCGCCGGTCACGAGCGCCCGTGACGGAATGCTTGCTGGAAGAGGACTCGTGCTCGATCTCTCTCCTGTGCCGGTTCGTTACCCCCACTACAGGAGGAGGCTTACCCTTGTACTTTTTTTTTGCAAATCCTTCCAACGTTCTCTCTCTCGATCATCGATTTTTCGTGCTCGTTAACCTGCAAATCGAGAATCAGACGCGTCTCGTGGAACACGTGTCGTGCACACCTGCGGCGAGATCGAAAGCCGATATAGATTGCGGCGGATAGTCCGGAAGTCGCGAGGATACACGGAGTACTCCGATTAATCGACAATAAACATTTCTTTGTATAAGCTATAAAAAACGCGTAACGTGGTGCGTCGAACTTTAGGAACTGGCACTGAAACGGAGTAGTATTTTTTATGAAATTTCATGGCTGTAATTAAGATTGAATTTATTAGCGAGCAAAGTAATAAACATCCATTGCTGAATAATGGATGTTCCACCGAAATAAAACGGAATTTCCACTATCGCAGTTGTAAACATCACGTGAGCGATCGTTCGGTTTCGTCGTTTCGCAATAACACATGATTTCATATTTGAATAGAGTAAAAGATAAATGACTAATATTAATGGACATTTCTTAAACGCGCGATGTTTTTGTGGCTACTTCTGATTTCGAAATATTGACAAATGTGAAAGTCACAATATTAAATTGAAATTTAATATTATGTACAGCGTCTCTCATTCCTTACTTAAATTGCTATTTTTTATTGAAAGCCACGTAGAATCTTGTAAATTATAAGCATATATAAAGTAACGTGTTAATATAGAAAGTAGATGGTCGATAATGATAGACGGTGTTAAATCGGCGCGCGAATATTTTATATTTAAGAAAGCGATAACTTATAACGTAATGATCTGTGATTATTTATTTCTGTGTTCAACATTGTTCCATATACTTTTCTCGGGAATGTATTGAGAAATCATAAATCGCGCAAAATAGGCTGTAATTTGTAATCGCCAATAATATAACGAGAAAATGACTAATTCGTGATTTTTAATTAAAGCCTGCGCGTGTATTATTATCGCAGATAATTGTCCCAATAAATGCAGTCATATCATAACAGAAAGAACACATTTATCAGTTTATCACGCAATAAATCGTAAAAAAGGGAACATTAAAAATGGAAAATGTGTACTATTGATAATTATATATGTTTTATTATGCACATTGATAAGAATATCTTTAATTTTCTTTTAAAAATCAATGAAACATATGTTACGTTGCATATAATTATCGCTGCAATTACATTATTGCAATTAGCTGTGCAACAATTTCCGTCTTTACAGAACTACTACCTTATTAGTAAGCAACTTCACTACGGTGCGAGAGTAAGAATACTTGGCGAAATAACCTCTCTATGACAATCTCCGCGAAAGCACGTCGTCGCGCCGAGTAAAGCGAAAGCCGTGTAACCCGCAGGGAAACGAAGAGCGAATCATATCATACCTGCTTTCGAAACGTCGATCATTCGGCAGGTTGAGAAGGCCCGTCGTTCGATCCGCGATACTGAATAAATCGCGCGGATGTCGCGAGCGGAACCGCCGAATTCGGGAAATTCACGGCGCGCACTCGTTCATCGACTGCTCTCTTTCCCGCGCGCGGGCGCACGCACACTCGCGCGATCACATACGCGCGTAATGCACACATACCCAAACACACACACACGTACGATACGGTGGGTGGATACGTTTTCGTTCGGCTGTCGTCGATCGCTAGCCTAGGCAGTCGGCGCGTCGTCGCTTTATTACGTCACCCGGAGCACGGAGTCGAGCCAATCCGGAAGCGCGGTCCCGCGGGTCACGTGGCCGCTCCTCGCCCCCGCACGCAACGCGACCCTCAAGGCAGACACACACTCGCCCACGTTCGTCCGCTTGGGGTTCGCGGCGTTCGCGCGCGAGCGCGGTCACAAAATGGCGACGTCGCGGCGTCGCGCCGCGGAGCAATGACCAGTGGCGTAGCACCGCCGGCCGGCGCCGCGCGCCGTGTCTTCCTCTTCGCGGAATATAGATGCCCAGGTCGGCTCGTGTCTATTTGCGCGATTATTTCGAGCGCGACGTGCCGGCGTGTCAGGTCGTCTGGAAATTAATGTCATTCGCGCGCCGAATTACGCGTTTCCATTACCGCGCGCCGCGGCCGGTGTGGACCGCGATTGATTTTTAACGCTAAACTCGGCGGTGTTTTACGCTACATACAACTTGCATCTTCATTTCCCACTGTCTAGACTCGTCAGTTTTTTTATCCGCAAAGTTATCGCGCATTTATAAATCCTTAACGTCCGTATATAGATTGTATTTTTACATCTTCGCTAATTATCAGAAGATTATTCTATAAGTCAGACATGAAAACGGAAAGTTACGAGAAAATTATTATCAATGCATATCACGTTGAATTGTTTATTATATATTTATACATCTGTGTATGTTATCAATGTACATGCTGAAATATTTGTCATTATAGATTGGGTTTATTTCTATTGTATTATCAAATTCAGATTTAAGAATGTTTCCATTATTTAACAATCTGTCTTTCAATGTTTAAATAATTATATATGTCTATTTTAAAAAAGAGTGGGATTATAGAAATGAGAAAAAAAGCCAATTATTTTATAAAGGACGTATATAATTTATCCTAATTGTTATTAATTAACATTTCCATGTATCTATTTCAATCCTTGAAGTCTGCAGTATATTTATATACAATTTAAAAGCAATTTAAAAGCGAGAGATAGAAATAGTTGGCTATTTCTAGAATTAAATAATTTGATTTATGAAAATCAGAAGCTACTATATTGACAAAAGTTAGTTTTGGAAACTATTTCCACTCAAAGTACAATAATTCTATTTTAAATATCATTTAATTTCAAGCTTCTGCGAATAAATTCAAAATCAAAATCTATAGATATGTTAATCGCAAAAAATAATGCCTGCATTATTGATATATTTTTATAGACAAAAATAGAGATATTAAATGACAGAACTAAACCACTCTAAAGTAAAACAAAAGCATATTAATTATGTAATAAAATTAATGTTAATAATATGTAATATTTAACCCAAGAATAAATATAGGAAATATGGTTGGATTAAAAATGATATATGTTGCTTTTTTACGCATTTCGATGCGCACCTTTTTTTTATTACCTACGTTTCCACACATTTGTACAACTTTATATTCGCATAATCCCTTGACGTTTGATTCTTTCGAATATGACGGAAAGAAATAAAAAAATATCCACTAAAGAAACGCGGAACAATAAGGGATCTATCGTCCTCCCAGATAGACAATACGATTGTTCGCTTTTTCCCAAACCGCGCAATTTTTAATTGCAACGCCCGTCAGCTCCACACGCACACCATTCCGCTTCAGTTGACTCTGTTTGTACGAATAAAAGAAAAGATGGAAAAAAGAGAAAGGTGAAAAGAGAATAGAGACAAATTTTTAAATTCTATGTTCCAGATAGAGAAATAGTCGGAATAGTCACTTTTATTCGAATTCACGAATACTATTTTTATATATATATGTTAGAATATAATATTTTTAATATCAATAGCGTCTTCCCTATCCCAAATTTTTCTTTTTATTAAAAAAAGACAGAAGATAAAAAATAAAAAATAAAGATTATTCTTTCCTCAACTCCAAAAATGTCCGAACGCTTAATTTAAAACTAGAAGATATAATCAAATCTGTCTTTTATTGATATTTTTGCTGAGAAAAGATCCTCAAACTGACTAAAAAAAGCTGCCGATAAAAAGACATCTTAGTACATAATTCTTATTATAAATTAATAGATGCGAAATTAATAAATTATTATGATTAACCATCGGGATGCATAATCACGCAAAGTTATGTACGCCCGTAATTCGATTCCCATCACGGGAGAGCGGCGATAATTTCCGCGCATTAACGTTTCCTCGATATGCTAATTGCTATCGCGATAAGACGATGTACAGCAGAGATTTAACAAAACAACACGCGCGTCCCACACGACAGGAGGATAAAGAATGACCGTCGTTTACGATCAGCTGAGAGATCCGCGACGGTATAGGTCGATTTGCATAGCAGGTTTTAAAGGGCCCTCCGTAGGTGCCGCGGCAAAGGGCAAGACCACACCTCCCGCCGCGGGACAGTCAGGAATTGTCCTGCTGCAGGTAGCCCCTGGAAATCAGTAACAAATAATCGATAGTCCCGTCCAGGGACAGAGTCTGATCTGACCAATGGGCTCGCCCATCGGGAGGGTAAAGGACTATCCCTCGCGCGGCACCCCCGTCGAATCCCTCGCCGAGATGGATCAGTATGTTGTCCACACCACACGTTACCCCTGACTACTTTCGGCTCATTGTCAGACTGCCCGATGACTGTTAGTCTGGCAAAATGGCGTGTGGAAATGTCCGTGATGTGCGATCGTGTTCACACAATACTTTATTAATCAAGTTAATATGGATAGTTAAATTAATATTGTGATCAATTTTATTTGAATATTTGAAATTATAATCGTTACTTTTTAGTTATAAATTAAAATTATATTAAGAAGATTCAGAGATATTTCACATTAAAGCTAGAAACTAATAATATATTTGTAACATAACTTGCCATTTTTTAAATTAGAGTTTATCGCTTACTTTGCTTGCTGGAAAATTATTTTTCCATTTTGAATACCTTTGTTTTCCGGCATGCGACCAAGATGATCTTACGCGAAAGGCTTTACCGGAAGGCATCCCGATCGCAACAGCCGCGGTCGGATTTTCGAGAAACCGTTTCACGACCGCGAGAAGAAGTTTTACGGGCCGAAATAAAAAGAAAGCGAAGCGCCGTTCGCTCGCAGTTACTCGTAATTATTTTCTACACGCTCGACTAGCTTAAAAGTGCTATTATAGGCGCCCGCACGGATCAATGACTTTTTTCTCCTTATTTCCATCTCCTTCTTCTCCCTATCTTCTTCTTTTATCTGGTTGCATCTTCGACAACTACAATTTTACGATCGACCTGATTTTTTTCTCTCCCGCTTTTGTACCGCAGCTCTATTCGATCTTACGACGCATAAATAACAAATATTACACTAAGCTGTACAATTATAAGGAAAATTATTGAGGAAAAGGCGACCGATTTTACGACTTTTCATAAATAATTTTTGTCTTAAATACGCAGTTTCGTATACGAACAACAGTTTCGTGCAGGCTGAAAAAGATAGTTATTGCACATGTCTAATAAAATCTAGTTATTAAATGCGCATTCTGTCATGTTTTATCACATATGCAAATACGTAAAACAATTATTACCGAAATAATTGAGACATTAAAAGAGAAGAAACAGTATCATAATTTTTTATCCTTTTTTTTTCGATATCTCAAATGAATACATATTAAAATATTTCAAAATTACGTTTGAGAGAGGTTTTCAATATAAATATTTTAAAAGACCGCGATAGCTTTTTTACATTAAAATGGTTTTATCCTCGTAATACTTGTTTTTAATACTTGTTTTTCACACAGAGGTTGATAAAATCCCAGTATTTTTCCTTCATTGTGCGCTTAACTGACATAATTCCAATTAAAAAAAAAGCATATTACTTTTTATATATGCGTCACGAAACGGATTAAAGTGGAAAATTCCATTTAGCGTAGTAAAAATCCCATATATACTGTTCACACTCGCATTGCAGAAGTCAGGTCTTTCATCGCTTCTTCGAATTCAAGTCCCGTCGACTTGTACGTGGGTAAGCAACGAACCTATTGATCCATATCCTGCGCAATTTGTGTATTACAAAGTGAAGAAAGTGCGACGAGATAACCGTCAAGTAGATTAGTCAGCCGTCTGCATCGAGAAAAGTGCCGGGACCACATTCTAGAACGGAATAATTGTCCGTAATAAGTTTAGATCGACAGCGGAGCACGGTTTAATACGTTTTATATGGCTTCATGGAAGAATAGACTATAGAGGAAGAAACGTGATCAGACGGAAGAAAAAAGCATTAATGCAAACTGATTAATGCCTCTTTGTTCAAATATTAAAAACTAAGAGGCTGAAAATCAAAAAACGCTTAGAGAAAATAATCGTAGCAATAACTATAAATTACTCATTATTATCGGTCTTACAAAAGAGAGAAAAAGTTTATTTTGTAAAGGATAATATTTTATTAAAGCGGACTTTTTTTAAATTATATGATAGAATTTTTCGTATTTTATTCAGAACACGAGTTGCGAATCCGCCGTGTAATAATTTGCCGAATGTGATAATTTCGTGTCACAATGCGCGGCTTTTTGTGTGACGCGAGCATTATACTCTATTGTAGAACTAGGCGGATTTGATTCACATTTTTTTCTCTTTCTGCACAACATCAAGGTAGCGCAGGAAAGAGTGACGGAGATGCGCTGAAAATCTACGCTTTAACGTGGCCCAGCTCGACGCAGAAGAAAGTAAAGGAAGCCAATATACTCGTGGAAAATGAAACACAATGCCTGCAAGCTGATACCGACGCGCGGGGATTGACCTAATAGCCAATGGGGGTTTCTATACACTACCGACACCCTCTATTTCTACGTGAGCGATTGGCTCAATTAAAAATCCCCGTAAAAAATCTGACAATTTTGTCACATTCGTGTACGATGCATAAAACATTTTATTTTGTTTATGGATATGTGAAATTAATAGTAAAGTTCATTAGCTCGAACATAGCGAAAATATTATATTAAAATCAATTTTTGATCAATTTAATTTGATTTAAAATATTGTCTTTGTATTTCTTTTGAAAAGATCGACCAAAAAAGTAACACATTCTTTATGCTCATCTGTCTAATTATCTATAGCAGATGAACTAATCATCCAGAGACGACATAAGGATACCGAGCGAGAAGAAGCTAACGGATTCGCTGTACAATTTTTTCCGCTTTTTTGTAAACTCACGTTCACGCAATTTCGAGGGACCGGGCCCAGGCCTGAATGGGGATGACACGGTTAGGGGTATAGCGGGTTACCCCTAAAAATCCAGCCAACCCTCTGTCTCGCAACCGCGCGCTCGCGTGCACGGGATACCCGCTGTTTTATTTCTCGCTTTTTTTCTCTCGAATCTAACACGCCGCTTTTTTGTATCGCGCCGCCGATTCTTTGCCGATCTGGGTAATGAGTCGAGCAAAAATTGCCACTACAAAACGCGTGCTGGCGTGACTCGTGAATTGCAACCGGCTTCTCACATGGGAATCTGTTTTTTCAATTTTTTTCCGCAAGGAAAACCGATGAGCTTTTCGAATGTTTAGACGCGGTGCAGGACGATAATTGATTTCATCTCGCAGCATGGAAAGAAGAAGATTGTCCATCGACATTTCCGTTACATGCATTTGTTAATTTTTTCATCGTATCGAATGTTTCCTTTATTTCATGTATCTTTGAAAATTTTAAATTTTTCAACTAGATATATAACTGATATTCTCTGCAACGTTTAGCTTTTAATATTGTGTTTAAATATATTCTGCTAATTTAAATTTTATATAATAATATACTTTATAACGCGAAAATAGTTTTATTCTAAATATGCTAGTCTTGAAAAATAAGTCAGCCCAGATATATCTACAGACCACATTTGGGTTACATCACGCAAAGCCGCTTACCAGCCATGAATCAGCAACAAAATCACCGAAGCAAAGAGTCGATTATTTGACCGCGGTAAGATCGGCGAAGAGGCGAAGATCAGCGGAAGATCGTGGCAAGATCCTTCTTGCCCTCTCTTCTCTTCGCCGAGATCTCGAATTTACACGGCGGCGTGCACGATCGATTCTCTCCGTCGCGCAACGCTCGAGCGAACCCGTCCGGCTCTCGCCGATGGAACAAATTACTATAGATATTACACGCCACCATTGAAGTCTCTCGGATTCTTCTTGCGCGTCATTTCTTTTTTCATGACAACGGCGACGACAACTTCGGTGACGACGCCCGTCAACTACCGTTAGGAACCGCAGAAAAACTGGAGCATCCGCGCGCAAAACGAAATGCGGTTTCATCGACTTCACGCTTGACCACGACTATCTCTTCCTCGCTAGCTATTATTTGAAAGGTCAGTGATGCTCTTCCTTGCTTCTTTGTTTTTCTTTAATGAAGAATATTGCGAAGAATTAGAAGATATTGTTTAAAATTTTACTTAGATACATATTACATAAAATATTTTCAAAAAGTTAGTATTTAAAAAATATTCTTGCATTTTTTAATTATGTTTATATATATAATATTCAGTATCCACTGTCACATCATTTATAAATGTTCAAACGTTAGCAATTATTATATAATGTTTGTGTTATCTAAATTACACTGCACGGATTCAGATATAAAATCACGCGACGCGAGAGGACACATAGCCTCACCGGTAACATACTGAAGCTTGACGAGTTCGTCGTCCTGTGTGTGATCGGAGTTGGGTTATTATTATTTAAAACAACCCTTCGAACGATCGTATAGAGGGTAAAATCCTCGAATCAGGGGCTGTAGATTGAAGAAAGGGGGAACTCTAAAAAGTTGGAAGGGTGAACGGGGTTTCGGGTCCAGGTGCCGGCAGCCTCCGGGGGTTAAAAAAGGGGGTATACGAAAGGGGAGTTCTTTTCTTCTTTTTCCTATTTTTTTATTCTTTCATTCTATGGTAAAGGAAATATTTAGGATAAGAGCATGAAGTTTAAAAGATTTATAAATAAAACCTCTGAAATTCAAAATGTCATATCATACGAATGTTTAACCAAAATAAAAAAAAAACAATATATGAATAATATATCATATTTGTATACATACATAGATTTAATTTATAACTTTATGTATTTGTCTCAAAACAATTATGACAAAAAAATAAACATTTTAATTGGAATTTAACCTTGTAACGTTGTAACTATAAACGCAAAATTTAATATATACATACTATATATTTCTCATAAATATTAATAATGTGTATATATAAGTTAGAGATGAGCAAATAAATTTTAAGCGTAAGCTCCTGGTTTCTTGCTTATTCGCAAGAGTTTTCGTAATTATATTATTAGATAAATATAATTATTCTATTTATATCTCATATAAATTATTATCTCTGATATAATCAATCTATTTATATAAATATATATAAAAAGTAAAAATCTTTTATTTTCGATTTTGCGTTAAGTACATGAAACGTCTTTAAACGTCTCAAAAATATATATTATAGATATAAAGTTGTTTGATATGTGCAAACATCCTGATCATAGAAGAAATAGGAAAAGTGAGCGATATTTAAATGCGGGAAAGTGTTATAGCATTTGTCCATCTAGCGTCAAAAAACGTCATTTTGGATCTCTATCTTTAGTATGAGTTGTTTCTATTAAATTGTCGACGCAAGCATTTATATATGAAGTGCATAAATATATCTTTATATCTATCTAAAAAAATAGCATTTACAAATAGAAAACACAAATTTTCATAGAAGAAATACACATATTTTTTTAGATAGATATCATAACATAATACATGTTATTACAACAATATATATTTGTATATATATATTATAATGTTGTAAAAAAGATTTTACGTTTTAAATGCATCTGTTTTTACATAGAAACAATATATAAAAAACATACAAATAAAATATATATCTCTAATCTTTTACATCGAAAATTATACTAATTGAGCTAATAAATTGCATTGAAAACATACTCTTGTGTCATAAAAGATATTGATTTGATCATTATTAAGATAAATTTATAACAAATAATAATGAAGAAAAATTATCAAATAATCTTTTTTCTTTAACGAGAAAAGTTCTCATGTACTGCCAAAAATATATACGTTTATATTGAGTATTGCATATAAATGCTCGACTAGCATAAATATACTTATAAAGGGAAGTATATGAAACTTTGAATACAAGAAACTATTCATCTTTTTGGCCATCTATTGGTGAGTTAAGGAACTATTTAAATATAGCTGTCTCACAATGGGTCTGTTTTCTATTGTTGCACTGGCTGCACTTGTTCGAGAAGTGTACATATACATTGAAGGGTGAGAAACGTACGAGACTCACGCTTTAGTGTATGTACAATTCTTGAATTAGTACAGCCAGTACAGTAATAGAAAACAGATCCAATCTGTTCTTATAAGTTATAGAAATTTTTTATGAGATTATCATGAATAGTTAAGTTAATGATGTAACAAATATATTACAAACATAAAAGAGTAAGGAAAAAAGGTAAAAGAGAAATAAAGATAATATAAAGGTATATGTCAGATTATTTATATAAATTAGTTTAGAATAGAATTTAGGTGTAAATATTAACTAAATTCAATTTCTGTCCTTGTTTTTAACATATAATAGAAATTACATTACGGTAAAAAAAATAATTGCTTTGAGCATACTGACTACGGTTAAATATAGTATAAAAGAATTAAATTTATAAATATACTAAGCATTTTAAAAAAGTAACTACATTCAAAAAATATAGATATATTGAGTATTGCTTATAAAGCATGACATTTAATGTGAAATATATATATAGAAAATATCCAGAAATTTAATTACAAGAAACTTTTTATACGTTTAGCCATCTATTAATAAATCAAGAAACTATATTTAAAATATATAAAATCAAGAAGCTATAGTTAAATATAGCTATCTCCTATAATTTAATTTTTACAGTTTAATTTAGTCTTTATAATTCAGTTTTATTAGTTTTTATTATTAAATTTAATATTTTTATTTATAACTTAATTTTTATAAATTGTATAAATTAAATTTATAAGATAATGAGATATAATTAGATCAATGATGTAATAAATAAGCATTACAAATATATTTCAAAATAAAAATGAAGATAATATAATTGAAAGTTCTTGAAACATAAGAAACATGGCAAAAGAGAAAAAAACCAAAGAAAAAACAAGAAATATAAAAGAAATTTTGAACTCCAAAAATTTTCTCTCAACTTTGATTTTCTATATAATGCGTATGAACCTTCCACGCATTCGAAAAACTAATATTTTAAACATACTTAATAAATTTACATTTAAAAAATACGTAAGAAAAAATTTATATCCTTAACTTCTTGCATCGGATCGTAAAATCACTTAATAAAATAAACTTGTCAGCTAAAGACATGACTTGATTCTTGCAATCATCAAATCATATTTATATATCATTTCAAATTATATCTTCATCAATTGATAATAATTTGAAAAAAATTATCAAATAATCCTTTCTATAATTATTTTTCATTGTTTTTCTTTCTACAAATAATCATCAGATGTCATTTTTATTATAAACAAGAGAACATCAACTCATCCATCATTTTACTACTTTTCTTAAGTACGTACATACATAAATAGACTTTGTAATATATGCTTACGTGCCTCGAAAAAGTACATTGCTTCCAAAAATAATATACATTTTTCTTTGTTAAATATAATTTTTTCAAAAGACGTTTTAAAAATGTCATGGATATAAAATTATTTGATATTTTAGATCTGTATGTCTTGTAAAAATATAGGATAAAAGTATTAAATATTGAATAAGAGAAAATGTTGCAATTATACTAATTGAGTTAATGAAATATTCATTGAAAACATATTCTTGTGTCATAAGAGATATTGATTAGGGGCCATCATTAAAATAAATTTATAACAAATAATAATGGAGAAATGATCAAATAATCTCTTTTTAATTTGTTTTCTTCAACGATAGCTTTTAAAGTAACTATATACTATTCATTACTTTATCTATTGGAAAAAGTATGTTTAAAATTTCTTCAAAATAATAGATTGTAATTAAACTTAAGACAGATTAACTTTTGAGATACGTTTACGTCTTTTACGAAAAAAACTTTACTTCCAAAAAGTAAAATGGATATATTGTATTGCTTTATTATATACTCATAAACATGCAATATATAGCCAAATATTAAGATTTTAATTATGAGAAAGTGTTTTCATATTTAGCCATCTAGTGTTGAATCAAAGAAGTCTTTTCAAGTATCCAATGTATCCATATACCATTCTGACAATTTTATTAGACAGACTGTTTATCTTCAATAAAATATTTACTAAAATTATTTTTCTACGGATGTAATTCATACATTTTAGTTTTAGTTTGGATGATAATAACAGTCTTAATGTGTGTAAATAAAGAAAAGAGTTAATTAATTTATAATTACAGTTAAGTGTATAAAAACTCAACTTTATAAAATAAAATAAAATAATATATAATACAATACAATATAAGCTTAAGAAATTTGCAGAAATGTAAAGCATATCTTTCTTATTTAATGTTATTTTATTATTGCATTCTCTATATATCAGATCAATAGATAAATCCATCTGATCATATTAACTCTGATAATCTCAGATTTTATATCACATATAAATAAAGTAATTTGGAGTACTTGATTAGAGCAAATATATAAATTCCAATATAATAATCAGCATATTGTATTTCAATTTTTCAATGTTCTTTTCAATATTTGTTTACAGATTGCATGAATGACGGATGTTAAAAATTACATTTATAAATAGAAAATAAATTTTAGACAATTTTAAACCATTGCTTTTACATCAGATCCTAGCAATATATTGTATAAATCTTGTGTTTATATAATTTTGTACAGGTAACGAAAGAAAATAATTTAAATAAATAAAAATAGAAAACAGTATGCTACATAGATTTACTAGAATTTAATCAATTATAAAGAAATGAAGAAAAAACATTAACTGGAAAAATTAATATGTCGATTACGTTTGACGTAACAAAGACAATCAATTCTCAAAAGTGAATAAAGGTCCACTTTTAGATACATCAAAGACAATCCACTTAATTTTAGATTATGCGTTAAGTAAAATCCATTTTGAAAAACGTTCAAAAAATGTATTATATGGATATAAAATTGTTTGGGATGTTTTAATTTGCTCTGTCACAAAAGATATAGTAAAAATGTGCAATTTTAAATACGAGAAAATGATAAAGTATTTCTCCCTCTAGTGGCATAAAATAAAATTTTCGATTGTCTCTGTCTACTTTAGAGAAAGAGAGAAAGAAGGAAAAAGAGAATTATGTAGTATATACAATGTTTAAAAATAATTTATGTTAGAATATATCTTTTTTTATTTTTTTTAGGATATTTTTATAGAAGGTTTAGAACTTTTAATATTAAACAGAGCATAAAAGAAAATATAAAAAAGTAGAAAAAATAATATCAAAATTATTATTTGCACATGTTTGTAACATCGTGATAATTGCAAGTTAATTTTTCTCTCAGTTTAAGTTTTTATTGAATATTTAGGACTTAAATCTTCAATATCTATGTATATTCGTGAAATTCATAGATATTAATCTAGAAAATTATATTTAAAAACATAAATGTTAATGAGAAATGTTCGTTCATTTGATCATAAAGTAACATAATAAAATTAATATAAGTGCTTCCAATATACATTTACATAACAATTATACATATACATAAATTTTAATTTTGCTTTTAAATTCTTATTTTATATATTATAACACGTATGCATTTTTAAAACCAATCAAAAAATTTTGAAAACTCGATTTCTTCCTCAAAAAATAAATTTTGCGGTCCAGTCTCTTTTACTAATAAATAAAATGTACCCTCTGAAAAATACGATGACTCCCAAAATTCTTATTTTATTATTAGGGTTTAAAAGTTCGCAAGATTCCATAGTAAATTATCTTAATTAAATAGTTAAACATGTTATACGTCTGATAAAGTCAATAATAAAGCAAAAGGAAAATTTTTAGACAAGAAGTTTAATTAAACATAAGTATACGAAATAACCAAATAACCTGCACTCATATAGACTACCTGAAAGCTGAAAGTGACGAAGAATTTCAATGTCTTGAAGTACTTAGTTGAAAGTTGAAAGACACAAGAACTTTATGAACTTTCGTGCTTCCAATATTATATTAAAACCAACTTATCTTTTAACTTTTAAATCTACGTTACGTCTTCGATAAAAGAGCTACATTCAAAAAATGTGAACGTAATTATACTTTATATTGAGTATTGCTTATGAAATACTCTTCTAACGCTGAGCATATATAAAGAGAAGCGAGTGAACTTTAATTACGAGAAACTGTTCTCAAATCTGGCCATCTAGTATCGAATCGACGAGTTTTCATTCAGATACCCATATGATATATCTTTAGGTATGTGTAGGTAAGACGCTAGACAAGTTTCATATGAATCTGTAGGTTAGAGATAAAATATATATTTTTTAAACGTCTCTGCAGGACGTTTCAAATTTGCGAGCAAATTCAAGCGCATTATATTAATTAAATTATATTATCTATTCTCTTCCTTAAGTTGTGTTGAGTACACGACATACAATATAATAATTATCGCATAATTCCATACGCAATATATACTAATACTACATTCATATAAATAATTAATAATTTCTGAACGTCCGCACTGAGTCGATCATGCCTACCTGTCATATCAAAAACGAACTTGTCTTTGTAATGTATCACGGTCAAACGATTTTCAGTAACTGCCAAAAATTGTGACAAATATGAATAACTTATCATGTTGAATGTCGCTTATAAAAAAAAACCGTGCGAATCACGTAGAATGTATATACAGGGAAATATGTGGAAACTTAATTGCAAGAAACTATTCGCAGTCTCGGTCATCCACAGCGACAGACGTCTGGCATCTTGAGATAAAAAAATCTGACCGTTTCAGGTAATCGCCTCCGACAATCGGAA
>JASTWP010001994.1:0-53963 GCA_030770255.1 Temnothorax ravouxi | reverse complement strand
GTTTTTCTCACTTTGCTATGAGACCAACTAAGCGTTACATTACTGGACAGGGGCGATATTGAAACTAGTATTGGATAGTTGGTAACTGGTTGCCGGCGAGGTTAGACCATTTCCGCGTGGAAGCGCCATCGACTTTCTTACTTCGATTACAAGGATCATACTTTCTTCATAATCAAGCGATATTTTGCTACTTGACTATATCTTTGTACAGTATTTGTTTTTAATGAATTTAAAATAGAGAAAAAATGTAAAAATTCCACAATATTTATGGAATAGTATCTATATTAAAGACGATAAAAATGTCTCATAAACAATGTTCAATAGATTTGTAAAATTATATTATAAATGTGAATAAAGTGCCTCTATCTATTGCCTCGAAATGGATAGACTCTCTCTTGAGAGTCTAGAAAGAATTTTTATAATTTATGATCTTCTGCCGACTTTTTATTACACAATGTTACGCGCCCACTCAGTAATAGTAATACCTGAATGAGAGACCGCCGCTACTCCGGTATCCTGATTGATAACTTAATAATACAAAATCACGGTTCGGTATGTCCAGTCAGTCTACCCACACAATATTTCGCGCTTTCGACGAGAGAAAAATTTCTCGTGGGTGGCTAATTACTACCCCGGTATTTTGATCTAACGTCGTTAATGCGAGTTAATTCGTCATGTAACGCAAATAAATTGATATATTTACGTTTCCACAGTTGCGTCGCGTAATCGAGAACTAATAATCGATACGTGTATCTTAATTCAATACATTACGGAAATGTACGCGACAAATTTATTATTTATTTACGCGATATACATGATTGATAAACGTACAAATAAAGTAATCATGTATACGCTAAATTCGAGACTAGATAGGCATTAAATGGAATATTATCGTGTCTAATTACTCTAAAGCGTTAATTACTACCACTTTCGACGTATTGTCCGTCCCAAATTTTTCCTAATATTCGATTATGATTTCCGAGCGCAAATATATTACTCCCGACGAGTGTAATAACGAAATTCGTCTCATGATTAGTAGTTTATGTCGATGCGGAATGAGTATGGTTTAATTACAACCGCTAATTAACGCCGATACGACGATCGTAGCACGCGCAACATACTCTCGGCGCTTTGTTACACGGCCTGTAACGCGCCTCTGTACAATAACGCGAAATGTGACGATTCGTCACTTTAGCTGCGGCGTATATACTCGTTTCGCGCCTGCATTCGTGACGAACAATCAAAACGACCCTTCGAACAACCGAAAATCCGGAGTGAGACGGATCGGACAATGACGCCGCGACACGCCGTCCGCGAATCGGTAATTATCGTTACGCCGCGGTCTAGCAGCTAATCGCTATCACGCACCTTAATTAATGCCAAACTCGATTCTACGCTGCGTTCGATATATTACGCTGTGATCGATATACCTTGAATGATTAAATGCGTCGTTCGCTCGCTCGATACTCGTTTCGCGCAATAGTTTCGATGTCATTTAAGTAAGTAATTTGAAAAATGTACGCGAAAGATCGCACATTGTAAAAGAGAAACGCGCGTTACGTACACCGAATCCAGCTACGAGCAATCACGATAATTAACGTGATGAGGATTAATCGTAGTTCGGAGCAAATTGAGAGAGATTAAGAGAGGATACCCCGAAGATGTCGCGGTGTCATGTTACGGATAGTCCTTCCTGGTAACTCGTGAATCATGAATTACTTTCCTGTTCTAAACTATCTCGTGTTGTTCTTCGTAATCGCGGGCGTTGGGAGTTTCGTTCGACGATCAATGATGGTCGCTGTACCGCGGTGGACAGTAATTGGCGATACTCGCACGACAATCGGCTGTTGCATGTGCGCCATTTATCGCGGGCCGAAAGTTCCATCGCGCGCGTTAACGGGAACCGAAAAATAACGATCGAGATTGTCGCCTCTCTCAGTTATTTATTCTTTCGAAGTGTATTGCGCGCGTATAAATCAGCGTCGGAGTATGAACCGCTGGGCGATCGTGGGATTAATTAGTACGCTGTTCGTAATTAGCCGCGTTTTCCGTTCGGCGCTTTCCGCGATCAATTTACTCGCTATAGGGTATGTTTGTGTTTGTGAGTATGTCGAATTACACAACATCGCCTGTGGAGCAATATAACCGGACAACACATCGACCGTGAGTCAATTTTTCATCAAATTTATATGATCGATTGTTTATCCAACGCTATAATTAGTATTTGAATGTATCTTTATATAGATCAGAGAGTGTGTTATTTAGGCAGTGCAGCTACATTTTGCAATGTTCACGAAATTTATTTCATCTTATCTATGAATTGTTAACTATTCGCGGCAAAAAGTTCCTTATCTCATTTAATTATGCAAATCTGCAGCTTACGGTCATAAATATTATCTTTTTAATGTGCGTCGTATTCTATGAATATTATGATTAATTTTTGCAACTTTGTACCTTCTCTATTTTTAACTCGTTAAAAAAAAAAAAAAATTTTTACCAAGTTAAAAAATAGTGTATAAAAATATCGTCAAATAACGCAATATACACTTTATTGATTGCGGTGAAAATCATATTTTATACAGATTAGTATTAATTTTTTTAACATTTTAGCTGTGTTTCGTAAAATATTCAGACTTATTTTATTACATCCTTTCTTTATGGATTGCTAACTCTTCGCGGTGAAAGTTTCTCTCATTTAGTTACATTAATTTAGTTACAGTTAATTTTGCAGTCTTACCATTACAGAGTTTTCATTATACATCGTTATAAATTCCATAAATAGATTTGCCTCAATATTACAATAAAAAAAAAAATAACTCACCGGTGCCGATGCGCAACAGCGGAGTTGTATGTCGTAACCCTGCGTTGATATCTATATAACAGAAAAATATTTTTACATTAAAGCACCGTGTTTAAGATAATCGATACTGGAAATAATTAATTATCGCGCCCGTTAAATTTTGAAAACATTATTTTAACAGATATCTGATTTTACGACCGTGCGAATAAGAGAGAGACGCGACGGTCGCGACGTAATATTTCTTCTCGCATATGCCGAAGATCGAAATCCATGCGAAATTGTGAAATTGCGCCGGAGTTAAAACCTCAAAGTACGAGTATCACACATATTGACATAATGAGCGAATTAAGTCGCGCTTGAAAAAGTGACGGAATCCGCCACAGAGGACAGCAAAATAATATAGTAACGATTAATTACTTACTCCACGATTAATTACTTACCCCAGGCCTCCTCCTCTCCTCGGTCCTCGCTCTCCATCGGCGCATTCACTCAACGACGTTTACGAAAATCGACGTTATCGTCGCTTACGCGATCGCGCGACACTTTCGACACTTTGCACAGCACTCCCGGTATTAATCTCTCGACGCGGCGCGTATACTTTGTTACACGGCGACAAAAGAATTACGTCGGAAAGCTACGTACAAACTATTTGCACACGTCCGCTCAGTTCACACACGTCCACACATCACGACAGTTCGCGAAGGAAAGGGACGAGCAACAAGGGACTAGCAACACGTTGTTCTAATGTTTTTAATACTTTACTAGTTCACTCTATTAGACTTTTCATAATTAATTTGATGTAAATTACTTCACTACTTCAACAATAATAATAAGTTTGTTATAAATAAACAAAATATTTTAGTTTGTATTTCTTATGCATATATTTTATACTTGCATTTGCATTGTATACATAAAACAAAATATAGAATAAAGTAATATCCTATAATATTTTGTACTTATTTTCACATCGTCCAATTTATCACATTTCATTTCATCACATAAACTAAACAAAATCATCACATAAACTAAACAAAAAAAAACAATTCTTTTCTTCTTATGCATAAAACAAACAAAATTAAATTAACATTTTTATCTATTACAATTATAAAAAATATTTTATAATTAAGTATGAATATTCTTACGTATTTCAAAAGTTTAAATGTAAATAAAAACAAATTAATATTATGGACAGAACATCAACTTAATGTTGACAAAACATATTAATAATATTGCGAAATTGTTCGTAACATTTTTGAGTTATAATGTAAAAATACCCCTTTTCTCTTCTACTGTTTCTTTTGTTCCTTTTTCTTTTTCAATAAGTATTTTTAATAGTTCGATTTTAAGTTTTTCTTTCTCTAATTTAGCTTGTAATATTTGTTTCTCATACTCATTTTTTTCTTCTACATTTACTTTCAGAGTATTTGCTAACTCAGTCTTTACCTCATCTAATGTTTTCTTTGAATTCTGACCGCTATATTTTCTTTTTTTATGTAGATTATCCGATGATGATGATGATGTTTGCCTGTCTTCTTCATCTTTCAAAGGAGAACTTATTCTTGATTTTAATTTTTCTGGGTCCCAAGATTTCCAATTATTGATTTGTTTTTCTTTCATTAAATACTACAAAATTGAAACAAATTTAATCTTTGCAAAATTAATATATTTCTTATTGAGCAAAGTAACCTTATGTAATTATTACAGTAACATAAAAAACATAACTTACCTCAAATACTTCTTTAGGGTCATTTTCATCATCATCTATTTCTATAATGTTAGGTTTAATAGTTATATTTTCTTTGTTATTTGTGGCATCAGAATCAAAAGGATTTTCCATTCCATATACTGCTGTTTCCCCCATTATTTCACTTACACGTTTCAACAAAAGATTTTCTGGTATATTTACTATTCCTCCACCTATAAATGTTATAATAATTTTAAAGATTTTTTAAATTTATATTCCTAATAATAAATTAATACCTGTTTTATAAGTTTCACGCTTCAAAGTTGCACAATATTTTCTTGCTGCTTTTTTTAGATTATCCCAACAATAACGTAAAGATTTTTCTGATCTTTTAATTGTTCTGTTTGCGTTATATTTGTTGGTATCAACCCATGCTTCATCCTTTTTTACAAGTGTTGAACGATCACTTTCTTTATTTTCAATAACATTACGTTGTAAAAATATTAAATTTAATAAAGATTCTTTTTCTGCGTCATTAAAATTCTTTTGCCTTTGCATGTTTTAATCTGTAAATAAAATAAAATTTATAATGTCATTTTATGTTATATAAAGAAACACATTATATATATTTATATTACCTTTTAAACTTTTTTGACATGTAATACACTCAATACAATGTTTATTGCTTTTCACAAATTTCAGGTTATAAAGAGCCAAGAGGTTACGAGTTACGAGAGAATATCAATGTCTGTTGGCCACCCTGCTAACTTTAACCGTCGGTTAAGCTAACCGTGGTTGGTGAAATTGGCCCTAAATTCATTATTAGTCGACTCGCGTAAAAACGATAAACGTGTAATTGTATGGTCCGACGAATTAACCGAAGTGTTTGAAAAGACCAAAATCGGCCTGGCTAACGCTGCAATGTTGGTGCACCCTCATATTGGCGCGGAACTCCGTATCGTCGCGGATGCCTCCGATTTCGCCATGGGGGCAGTTCTTAAACAGAAAAAACGGGATACTTGGGAGCCCCTAGCATTTTTTTCGCATAAATTCTCCCCTGCGCAAACGCGATATAGCGCTTATGACCGCGAGCTCACAGCAATTTTTGAATCCGTTAAATACTTTCGTTATTTCGTAGAAAGTCGTGAGTACAAAATTATAACTGATCATAAACCACTCGTGTATGCGTTTATGCAACGATCCGACAAGGCGTCCCCGCGACAACTACGCCAATTGTCATATATCGCGCAGTTCACAACGCATATTGAACACGTCGCTGGTTCACAAAATGTTGTCGCGGATTCGCTTTCGCGGATCGATTCCCTGCGTTTGCCGGTTGAATTCAATCTTAATGAGCTCGCCGAACTGCAAAAGAGCGACGAGCAACTCAAATTGATCGCTAACGCCCCTGATCACCCGTTAAAATTAAAAAAAATTCAGTGGGGCCCAGATCACACAACTGTATATTGCGAAATCTCAGGCGAAGCTATTCGGCCATATGTCCCCGATAGTCTCCGCATTAGAGTATTTCAAATGTTTCACAACCCCGCCCATCCTAGCGGCAAAATTACGGATCGCACTATCCGACAGCGTTATGTCTGGCCTGACATGCACCGCGATATTGCTAAATGGTGTAAAAACTGTATCGATTGTCAGCAAGCGAAAATCTCTCGTCACCTTAAACTAACTCCTGAGCACTTTGTCGCTCCCGACGGGCGATTTGACCAGGTGCACATTGACATTATCGGCCCTCTCCCTCCTTCTGAGGGTTACTCTTATTGTCTCACTATGATCGACAGATTTTCGCGTTAGGCCGAGGCAATTCCTTTTAAAGATATCTCCGCACAAACCGTTGCTAGAACATTTTACGACGCGTAAAGGACCACGCACACAAACACTGGAATCTGGGCCCCGGTCAAATTTCTCCAAACTTTGGGATTTTTTAGCTTATGACCCCTCGATCAAAAGTCCTTATGGGCCAGAACCTCCAAGAAGTCATGGAAAAGAGTTATGGGGTATGGAAGTCGACGGAATATAAGTAGTCGAGTATACACGTTTTTACCTATGAAATGTCTCAAATTCAAGGGGATCTATTATGATAACTAATGGGACAAAACTTCTTGAACTTGGAGAGGACTATCTGATAGTTTGGACCAATCTTGGCCATAAAGTCTAACTAGGGTCCGGTAGGGCCCAGTAAGGGCCGAGCCAGGTTTTTAGGATGGAAACCTGAAGTCATCGCAGAATCAGATTCTGTGACTAGAAATATATTCAGATATTATACTAACATTTCATAACCGACCCGAACAATTAAAGCAAGATCCGGTGTGAATCCGATCAGTTAAGGCAAGATCCAGTGTGGACCCGACCGGTTAAAGTAAGATCCGGTGTGGACCCAATCAATTAAAGCAAAACCCGTGTGGACCCAACCAGTTAAGGCAAGATCCGGTATGGACCCGATTAATTAAAGTAAGACCCGTGTGGACCCAACCAGTTAAGGCAAGATCCGGTGTGAACCCGATCAATTAAAGTAAGACCCGTGTGGACCCAACCAGTTAAGGCAAGATCCGATATGGACCCGATCAATTAAAGTAAGACCCGTGTGGACCCAACCAGTTAAGGCAAGATCCGGTGTGAACCCGATCAATTAAGGCAAGATCCAGTATGGACCCGACCGGTTAAGGTAAGATCCGGTGTGGACCCGACCGGTTAAGGTAAGATCCGGTGTGGACCCGATCAATTAAGGCAAGACTCGTGTGGACCCGATTAATTAAGGCAAGATCCGATATGGACCCGATCAATTAAGGCAAGACCCGTGTGGACCCAACCAGTTAAGGCAAGATCGGGTCCACACCGAATCTTTCCTTAATTGGTCGGGTCTACACCGGATCTTGCTTTAATTGTTCGGGTCGGTTATGAAATGTTAGTACCATATCTGAATATATTCCTAGTCATAGAATCTAATTCTGCGATGAATCCAGGTTTCCATCATAAAAACCTGGCTTGGCCCTTACTGGACCCTACCGGACCCTAGTTAAACTTTATAGCCAAGATAGCATTAGTTATCATAATAAATCCCCTCGAATTCGAGACAATTTAAGGATAAAAACGTGTATACTCGACTACTTATATTTCGTCGACTTCCATACCCTATAACTGTTTTCCATGACTTCCTAGAGGTTCGGGCCCATAAGGACTTTTGATCGGGGAGTCATAAGCTAAAAAATCCCAAAGTTTGGAGAAATTTGACCGGGGCCCAGATTCCAGTGTTTGTGTGCGTGGTCCTTTCCCGTTACGGAACCCCTCGATTACTAACTACAGATCAAGGAGCTCAATTCGAATCCCGCCTATTTGAGGCGTTGCTCTCATTAATCGGTTGCGAACGAATTCGTACAACCGCCTACCACCCGGAGTCAAACGGCATGATTGAACGTTGGCACCGGGTGCTTAAAGCCGCAATCATGTGCCATGCCGATGCGTGCTGGACGCGTACCCTGTCTACCGTTCTATTAGGACTTCGATTGCACGTCCGCGCTGACACTAATGCGTCGCCCGCCGAATTCATGTTCGGAACAACTTTACGGCTTCCCGGGGAATTCTTCCTCCCCGACGATTATACGCCAAACCCTAATTACTTTCTCGAAGAGTTCCGCGAATATATGCGCCAGGTCCGTCCTGTTCCCGTTGCGCACAAACATAAAAAACGCGCCTTTTACTTCAAAGACTTATATAATTGTACTCATGTATTTTTACGCAATATGGCTAAAAGGGCTTTAGAACGTCCATACACTGGTCCGCACAAAGTGGTACAACGCATCTCTGAGCGCGTATTCAATATCGACATCAACGGAACCCTGGTGGAAATAATTTTACAACAGTTTACGTATTTCTATGAAAAATTACAATCTTCTACAATAAATCACAAATTTCTACAAATTTGTGAAAATTGTAGAAATTCATGGTAAATTGCAGTAAATTGTAATAAATTGTAGTAAGTTGTAAAAAGTAATAGAAAATTGTAACAACTTTTTTACGAACATTTTTATGAGACGTAGTAAATCGTAGAAGTTGTAGATTATTGTAAAAATCATAACTATTTACAACTATCTACAACATTCTGCGAATATTTTTTATGAGAACGTAGTAAATTGTAAAAGTTGTAGATTATTGTAAAAATCACTACTATTTACAACTTTCTACAACGTTCTAACAAAATTTTTTATAAAAATTGTAGTAATTTGTAGAAGTTGCAAATTATTGTAAAAATTACAACTATTTACAACTTTCTACAATATTCTAAAAATATTTTTATGATTAAATGTAAGATATAAACAAAGTATACTTGTCCCACTCTAACTTATATTGCATGAGTGTGCACTAGTTCAGCAGTGCAGGAATAGAAACAGATCTTATTGAAAGTTGTAGATTTCAGCATAGTCTGATGTAAAAATTGTCGAACATGTCGCATATTTAGTATATATTTATCCAATGAGAAGGCTGATGTCAAATCGACGTCAATTCAAAGTCGATTCACCGGAAACTCATCGACATCGAAATTAACATAAAAACAGGGTGCAAGTAGAAACTTGTACATTGCCTTCCTCATATTTTTTAAATAAGCAAGTAGAAACCTGCATTGCTTCCTCTATTTTCAGCCATAGTTATTTATATTTATTTATTTTGGCTTCCTCATAGAGGAAGCAATCAAAATTATGGACCTTTAACCGCATATAAAGCTGAATCTAATCAACCAAATCTTAAAGAATTATATATGAAATTGGGGTAGAAAAGACTGAAAAATATAATAAAATTAGAAATAGATCGATATCTCCAAATTTGCGGAAGTTAATGCATAAACATTTCTGCAAAAATTCAAAATCTTATTTTAAAAAAACCCTTTGATTATTAGCAATTTTTACTACTTTTATTATATTCTTTAGTTTTTTGTACCCCTATTTCATATATAATTTGTTTAGATTTGGTTGATTCGTTTTGGAGTTATAAAAATTTCGGTAAAGGCACACACATACACACACACACACATACACACACACACACACACACACACACACACATACATACATACATACAGACATTTTTTAAAATTGCAATTTTTCGACGTTTTAGAACATTCTGAACACATTCAGAAAAACAAAAAAAAATTTTTTTTACGAAAACAGCTTCCTCTATGAGGAAGCAAAAATCAGCTGATTTCAATCAAATTGTTTTGGCATCATCGATTCGATAGCAATTTTGTAAGAAATATATATATATATATATATATATATATATTCAATTAATAAATTGTTTCTGATCTTCGTTTTTTTGTTAAAATATTATATTCTGATATTAAACGAAAATCAGAAACAATTTATTGTCCAAATAGTAAAAGAATATAAAAAAAATATTTCGATGCGAAAAAGAAAACACTCATGAAAGATTTTTGAAATAAATAATTTTATAAAAATATTGAATTTTTATTTAAGACTACGAATAAATAAATAAATATATAAACGAAATTATAAAAAAAAAATTATAAAAAAAAAGCTGACACCTTCCGTACGTCTCGCGTCTGTTAACAATAAGTGTACCATATGTAGACAATACGAAACGTCTTCATCAATCAATGTTGTAGCACAGTGCGGAAGGTGACTGACTCAAGAGCCAGGGGTTTCAGGTTCAAATCCAGCGGTAGTAAGCAAATTTTCTAAGTATAATATAAATTTATTTAATTAAGCTTGCACGTAATCAAGATTTTCAGCAATAAAATAATATTCAACGAGAGAAATAAATTTTATATTTTATTTTGTAGTAAATAAAAGTCCAAAAAGTTGTAGTTATTCATAAAAATTTCTACGTAAATTTATGAAAAATTACAAACATGGCCCAAATCGCGTACTTTTGACGTAAAAATTACGTAAAAATAGCGTGAAAAGTTGTAATTATATTATAAGAAATTGTAGTTTTCGCATAATTTTTGCGTGAAAATTTATAAAATTATTTCCACCAGGGAAACACTAAAAGCGTGTCCGTCGATTTATTAAAACCGGCATATTTTGTTCCGGACGACCCCCTTACGGCCTCTGAAAACGCAAATGTAAACCCTCCCGTACTTAAGACTTATTCTCGTAAGACAGTCACGTTTGCGCCGTCCACTAAACCAAAGTGATTTAATTAATTGTAAGACCGAATTTTACTCTGTTATTAGATATAAGTCGGCTCAAATTACGCTCAAGCGTATAATATATTTTAAGTTATGGTTTTGTCAACCTCGTACAATAACACCTGGCCAAACGCATTAGCTCATTTGCTTATAGTGCAATATTACTTAGTATTTATTTCTTTAACACTCGGGGGGGGGAGTGTGTAGGGAGCAGCATATCTGTCTCCCTTCTGATTGGTCGGCCCCCTCTCTAGCGCCAGCAAGAGGGGTAGAGAGTTACGAGGTTGGCAGAACTGAGTCACGAAGTCGGCCAGACTCTTGTAGACTCTCGTGGCTATTGCGTGGCTTGCAATAAAGTGATATTATATTATTAATATCAGAGTGTGTAATCAGTCATTGATTCCTCTCATCGATACATCGGTAGTAGGCCGACACCCGGAGGGACAATCGACCAACTGCGGTACCAAATTCCTACAGGAGAGAGGGAGGGAGGGAGAGAGAGAGAGGGGGAGAGAGAGAGAGAGAGAGAGAGAGAGAGAGAGAGAGAGAGAGAGAGAGAGAGAGAGAGAGAGAGAGAGAGAGAGAGAGAGAGAGAGAGAGAGAGAGAGAGAGAGAGAGAGAGAGAGAGAGAGAGAGAGAGAGAGAGAGAGAGAGAGATTGATTGAGCTTTATTAGCTTTTTCGGCTATTTTATACATAAAATATTCTTAAATTAATTCCTCTACATAAGGTACAATATATTCTCTTAACCTACGTTTGAAAGGTTCAATTCTTTCGCATTGCTTAATTTCTATCGGTAGGGCGTTATACATTTTCAAACCTTTATGAAATAGACTTTTCTGTGCGCTTCTCGTCCTGCGATATTGAATTCTAATATTCTCAGCTTGCCTCGTTTGCCGTCCACTCACATCTTCTACTATTTCTATCTTATTACTTCAATGTTTTGGCATTATGCCTCTTACTATCTTAAAAATAAAAATACATACATTGTACATTAGCCTCTGTCTTACATTCATAAACTTAAGGGTTTGCAGCATCAATTCTACCTTTGTATATCGCGAGCATTGCAGTATGACTCTCATGGCACGGTTTTGTGCCACTTGCAGTCGATTCAGTTGCGTTTCACCCATGCCTACTAACATCGTTGCGCAATATTCAAAGTGAGGCGCTCGGTGTCCGTATACCAATTCAAAGGGTGTAAACTCGGTCGCCGTGTGTGGCGTGGGAGGGAGGGAGGGAGGGAGGGAGAAAGGGAGGGAGGGAGGGAGGGAGGGAGAGAGAGAGAGAGAGAGAGAGAGAGAGAGAGAGAGAGAGAGAGAGAGAGAGAGAGAGAGAGAGAGAGAGAGAGAGAGAGAGAGAGAGAGAGAGAGAGAGAGAGAGAGAGAGAGAGAGAGAGAGAGAGAGAGAGAGATATTTATTAGCTGCAGTAGCTACATATACATAGTATCACATTAGTTTTTTACATTGCAACTTAATTATTACAATACTGTTTTCTTATTCTTAATGTTCACTATACACCCCACTCCTTCCCCTAATATGTTTTACCAATGCTCTTTTAAATCCCTTCAAGGTTTGCTCATCTTTCACCTCATTCGGCAAATCATTGTACATTTTAAATCCGTCGTGCAACAACATTTTTTGTTCCTCTCTAGTCCTACATCGAGCAATACACAGATTTTTACCCTTTCTCGTGTCTCTGTTGCTTCTTGTTTGCACTATTTCTATATCCCTGCTTAAGTATTTTGGACAGAATCCATTCACTATCTTATATACTAATAGACAAACATTGTACTCGATTCTTTCTTTAACAGACATAAATTTCAACGCTTCTAACATATTCCTAATTTTCTCTTTCTTATCTCTTCTTAGAATAATTCTCATCCCCTGATTTTGCAGTTTTTGCAAACGCTGTACATTTGTTTCATTTAAACTTACCAGGATCGACGCACAATATTCAAACAGCGGCGCTACAATTGTGTTATATATCTTACATCTCATGTCACGCGACATATCCTCACTAACTCTGCGCAAAACCCCTAACTTTGCCCCTGCTTTTCTACTAATATAATCCGCATGAGCCGAGAAATTTAGATTTTTATCTATTATTATTCCTAAGTATTTTATTTCATTTACCATTTCTAATATTTCCCCCTTTAATCTGATTACCACATTACTTTCAACCACTGTTTTTCTAACACCTCTAATTAGCATAACTTTCGTTTTATTTACATTTACAACTAATCTATTTATATCTAACCATTCCTCTACTTTTAACATCTGTTCATTTAAAATATCACTAATTTCTTGACTCGAGAATCCTGTGGTATATATCAGGGCATCATCGGCAAACAATCTTACAGCACAATTCTCATTAATAACATCCGCGATATCATTTATGTACAATAAGAATAACAATGGTCCTAAGACAGATCCTTGCGGTACTCCCAAATCCACACTAATGGGATTTGACAATAATCCATTAAATTTGACCCTTTGCGTTCGCTTTATTAAATAGCTCTTGAACCAACTTAATACTTTTCCTTTAATCCCAAATGCTCTAAGTTTTTTTAACAAGATTTCTCTATCCACAACCTCAAACGCTCTTTTTAAATCTAAGAAGATTACTCCTATTATCTTTCTCTCTCCAATTGTTTTTTTCCAACTTGATATCACCCATTGCAACGCTGTTTCGCACGAATGCTTAGCTCTAAATCCCGATTGATTTTCATTAATTAATTCATTCTTATCTAAATATTCCACTATCTGTCTATGAGCCAATATCTCTAGTACTTTTTCATACACCGGTAATTTATTTATCGGCCTGAATTCCTCAATCTTTATCGTTCCTCCAATTTTCGGCACAGGAACAACAACCGACTCCTTCCATTCGTCCGGAAATACTCCCTGTTCAAGTGATTTATTGAATATATGCGCTATTTTGTGGCCAGCCACTTCCATTATAAATTTCATTACTTCAACAGTAATTCCTTCTTCCGTACCTGACTTATTAGGTAATTTCCTAACGATATTTTTTAAACTTTCATCTTCTATTTTTTGAAATACATCCATAGTACTATCTGTATATATCACATGATCTACTTCGTCCTCAATCCATTCATCCTTTCTTAATTGTGTAACACTATCGACAAAATACTTATTAAATATATCAGCCATCTCTTCTACATTACTTATCGCTACATTATTATATCTTAATTCCCTGTACTTTTTACTACTATCATTTCCTTTCAGTATTTCTTTCAAAACCTTCCACATTTTTTTCGGATCCTTCTTACTGTCATCCAATCTCTCTTTTAAATATTCCCTCTTCGTTTTCCTACACATATCTACAGTTTTATTTCTTATTTGCCGAAATGTCTCCCAATCCTCACTACATTTATTTATACGAGCCGCTCTATACGCCATATCTCTCTGTTGCATTTGTTTATAAATTTCATCACTAAACCATGACTTTCCCTGCCATTTCTTTCTTATTACTATCTCTTTATTTGGCGCAACAACATCTAGGCAGTTCACAATCGCACTTATCGCATCCTTCGCCATTTCATTAATACCATTCTCCTCCACCTCACCAAGTCCGCTCTCCACTAACCTCATAAATTCCAATATATTCATTCTCTTATAATCTCTACGAACGATCTTTCTATCCATTTCCCTATCAATTTTTCCTTTCCGATTTATTACTATCATAGAGTGGTCCGTTATTTTTGGTTCATGTCGCACTTCTACCTCGATATCTTCATTAGAAAAGACTAAATCTATTACTGTCTCCGACGTTCTAACAATTCGAGTGAAATCATTGACCAATTGCTTCAATCCTACCGAATACATGTTATTGATTAATTTTCTTTGTATATAATTATCTACCTTTAAGTCAATATTAAAGTCACCCATAATAATTACATTTTGTGTCAAAATTACATCATTACACGCATTCTCCAAATAATCTAAAAACATTGAATCACTACTATTAGGTGAGTGATACACAACCATTACAATGCCCTTGCAGTTTCTGTCATCTAAACTTATTATAATCGACCACCAGTTACCCTCACATTTTTCAATCGCTTTAATTTCAAATCTGATCCTCTTAGCTATATATACTAATACTCCTCCGGTCCTATTCGATTCAGAATTTCCTCGCACACACACATATCCACTAATCTGCAATTCGTGGTCCTGAATTTGGTTTGTCACATGCGTCTCTGTTAACCCTACTAGACAAGGTCTAACTTCCTTGAATAAAAGATTCTCTATTTCCTCTTTATGCTTCAAAAAACCCTGCGCATTTAAACAAATTACACAATTTTTATCGCTTCTTAACTCTTTTCGTGGCTATATACTACTCTGCATTTTACTTTTGTACATTTCTGTTTCTCTCTTTAAACAAGGACAGTCCCTGTCAAATGCCGAGTGGTCCGACTTCAGATTTTTTATCTTCATTTTCTTGATTTTGTCCTCACAGTTTGCACATTTCCTTGTTATACTATTACAGTCCCTCGTCATATGTTGCCCGGCACATAGCCCGCACGTTTCTTTTTTTACACAGTCCTTTGCAAAATGGAAATAACCACAACATTTGAAGCACCTTAAAATCCCTACATAATCTTGTACCCTACACATTTTCCATCCAATCTTCACTCTTTCTAGTTCCAGCAGCCGCTTCCTTACTTCAGTGTTTACTTCAATTATTAATGTGACTCCTCTAGATTTCAAATTTGCCGCTTTATGTATTATCTTCCCTCGGACACCATCCCGCCCACATTCATTCTGCTCCTCTACTTTTTCCCAAAAGTCCTTCTCGCTTTCACAATCCTCCTTATCGACATTAAATATTTTTAATTTTAATTTCTTCTTCTTAGGTTCCTTTACTACATATTTCTCCCCGAGATCTTCTGTTACCTTCTCTTTCAGCTTCTCCACTTGCATTCTGCTCTCACACCCCACCACTACTGCACCTCTTGTCACTTTCTTTAATTTTGTTATTCCTACTCCCAGCTTAGAGATATCTATTTTACTTTTGATATCTTTCTTTGTTGTCTCACTTGAATTTTCTCCTTCAATATCTTTTGGCTTAATTATTATGACCGCCTCTGATTTACCCTTCACTGCTCCACTGTAAGTATTCATCATGCTTCTCTCAGTTTTATTATTTGACATTCCACCATTTAACTCCCTTCTTACCATTTCACTCACTAACTTTTGCATCTCGTCTACCTTCCATTCCTGGAGCTGCATTCTTATTTTATTCATTTCTTCCTCTATAGTTTCTCTTATAATGTTCCCGATCATATCCTTCCCTATCATTGCATCTTTGGTTTCTTTTATTAATGCAGAGAGAGAGAGAGAGAGAGAGAGAGAGAGAGAAAGAGAGAGAGAGAGAGAGAGAGAGAGAGAGAGAGAGAGAGAGAGAGAGAGAGAGAGAGAGAGAGAGAGAGAGAGAGAGAGAGAGAGAGAGATAGAGAGAAAAAGATAGAGAGAGAGAGAGAGAGAGAGAGAGAGAGAGAGAGAGAGAGAGAGAGAGAGAGAGAGAGAGAGAGATTGATAAATATATTATGCCCAAGCAAAGCTGAAGGGCAAGAAGTAAAATATAAATCAAACTGATATTACATTTCACCGTAAACACGCAACTTACAAACTATACGCAACTTAAAGCTAGTAATACAGAAGAAGATTGATGAAACGCAACTAAGAACTAAACGCAGATTAACACTAAGGACAAAGTTGAAACAAGAGGATATGGATGAGAGATGAGAACTCAACATGCGAGTTTAGATGAAAATAGGTAATTACGGAGAAGACCTTTAAAGGTTGCAAATGAAGTTGCCGACGTATGTTACCAGGAAGAGAGTGCCAAAAATAGATGGCCGATATCTGAAAAGAATTTCTATAAATTTTAGTTCTGAAAGACAAAATATGAAATGATTGTGTTGAAGAAGTAGCTAGTCGATCAGATCTTCTAAGTGATTGATCAAGTGAGGTAAAAAGTTCACTCAGATACGCCGGCGAACCCATGTAAATCATTCGAAATATTTGACAGCCAAGAAAATATCGTCTTCTGTTCTCGACGGAAAGCCAACCAAGACGTCTATGTTGACGTTTATGTTGCGTTATATGCTCATCTCTCCTCAAATTGTAATTAAATCTGATGCAGGTATTCACCAGTCTCTGTAATTTCAGATTAAGTTTTTTACTCAAGCTATGATATATTAGGCAGCAGTAATCCAAGTGAGGTAGTACCAATGTAGTTACAAGCTTGATTCTATCAATAAGTTCCGTGGAAAGAGAGTTCTTATTGAATTTCAGCTTGTGTAACGAATGATGAACTCTTTGTGAGACGTACGAGATATGCTTGTTCCATGAGAGATTGGACTGAAGAAAGACTCCAAGGTTCTTCACCTCATCCACATATGGTAAAGGCGTGTTATTGACAACAATGGGTGGTAGAAGGTTCAAATCAATGTTATTAATATTGGTCCCACTGCCAAATATAATTACCTTTGATTTAGCAAGGTTTAATTTCAAACCATTAGTCTTTGCATAGTCAAAAATAGCTTTGGCATCTTTGGAAATCAAGTTGAGGTTGTGGAGAAGATCAGAAGAGATACAGGAACGATAGATCTGGATATCGTCAGCAAATATCATGTGTTCCGAATGATTCAGGACCTCACCAATGTCGTTGATATATAGAGTAAACAAAAGTGGACCAAGTACAGAGCCCTGAGGAACTCCACACAATGTATGCAACCAAGAGAAAAAATTACCTTCACTATCCACCACGGCCTGCGAACGACCGACAAGATATGAGAAAATCCATATGATAACAGAGTCAGAGAATCCCAACCCTTTGAGCTTAATCAGGAGTCTAAGATGCGGAACAGTGTCAAACGCCTTACTGAAGTCAAATAGAATCATGACTGTTATAAATCCCATATCAATTGCCCTCCTGATGCCATCGCAGACTCGCAAAAGCGCAGATTGAGTACTGTGACACGGACGATACGCAGACTGTTTGGGACTCATGAGATCATGCTTGGTCAAGTACTCAGCAATCTGTGCAGCAACGATCCGCTCAAGCACTTTAGACAGTTCGGGTAGATTAGCTATCGGTCTCGTGTCTGACGGGGATGAAGGAATGCAAATTTTCGAAAGTGGGCGAATAAGTGCACGCTTCCACTGAGACGGAAAGGAAGAGTGTTCCAGTGAGCGATTGAACAGAGCCGTTAAACACAACGAGATCACTGGACAAGCCATACGCAGAATGTAGAGAGGAATACCGTCCGAACCAGACGCGTAGGAATGAAGCGGACTCGCAAACATTAGCTCGGAGATTATGCAAGGCGTTATCACAGAAAAACCGAACTCAGGACGCTGAGAAGGGCAAGTCACCTGAGCTATGGCCAATATAAAGTCATCATAAAGACAAGGCGAGCATCAGAAAAAGAGACATAATATGAGTTTAGTTGATTGGGTGTGAAGTAATGTAGAGGAGAAACCAAGGATGACTTTACAAGACCTAACCGTGCAAGCTCCCTCCACAATTTGGCCGGGTCAGTGATTGTTTTAAGAGAACTAAGTTGAAATTCGTTTTTGGCTCGCTTAATGTCCACATTAAGTTGGTTGCGGAAATGTCTGTAGACAGAGTAACCAAGTGAACTATTCGACCCCTTTGCCTGCTTGTATACATGATTACAAATACGCATCCTAGATTTAAGTTCACTTGTGAGCCACCTCGCCGGAGGTTTTTTAATGGTAAAAACACGTTCAGGTGCGAAAACATCAAATGCACCAAGTAAAGTCTCGGACAGCACACTGAGCAGAATCTGTCAACCTGAAAAGCACATGACTGATCAGTCGACTGAACACAAGAGACCATCTCAGGACTCTCAGTTGATGATTGAAGATGGACCAGGAACTCGTCAGTGTCAATAGTTCGATAGCATCGCCTTAGGATGGTACGCTCAGTCACCAGTTTAGTGCCAAATGAAAGCGACAGTTCTATTAAGTCGTGACCAGCAATAAATGGGCTCTCAGACTTAGAAAATCTAAAGATCTTCTCACAATCATCCACCGCAAAGACATCAAGCCAGGAGTCAGTGGTAGCAGTGTAATACGTCGCATCAGATTGTACAATATTCATTGATAGACTCGACATAAGATCACGCAAGTAGTTCGCTTCAAAGCTATTTGACAGTAAATTACAGTTTAGGTCACCACCAATGATGATGTTCTTATACAAATGAGAGACACTAGTAAGTGCAAGAGTAAAGTCGTGGAAAAGAAAGTTTTTAGGTCTCCTGTAAACTGACGCGAATAAGACCACTTCGTCACTTGGCAGTCGGATTTCTATTATGAGGTATTCGGGAGCATTAATGTTAGTTGCCACAGAGGAAGCAACAAGCTTAGCCTTGAGTGAGTGATGGACATAACAGGCCACGCCCCTTCCCATACGTCCAGCTCGGTAATGGCGAATCAAAAAATAGCCGTCTAATGCCACAAGTTCGTCCAAAATGCCATCATGAAGCCACGTTTCAGATATAGAGATAACATGATGCGGATTAAAATCGAAGTGAAGTCTTACAAGCTCGATGTAACCACGAAGAGAGTTGGTGTTAAACTGAGCAACACAAAAATCAGATTCGAAACGTTTTAAGGTGCGATTTCACGATGACGTTCGACGCTCGATTCGAGCGTCAAATAATTGGGCCGCGAAATAAAACCTAACCACTGGATTGGCTGAAATGAGCGTCGACCGTCAAAGCTAAACACAGTTTAGCTTTTTGACGCTCGAATCCAGTTAGGCATTTAGGTGGATAAATCCGACATGGTCAGTCGAGCTTAGTAAGATCAGCACCAGAACTGATAAAGATAACAGGCGCACCGTCAGAGCGCCTCACACATATGCGTCCACCCCTCACCCAGACATACTTAAATGAACGCTATTTAGCCACACGCTTAGTTTGTTGCAATAGTTCATAGCATTCTTTCGATAGTAGTTCATTGACTTAAACTATGTCCCATGAGTCATTACCACAAATCTCTCCCCGCCTGAGAACGCCCTTGGCACGCTTCTTCGAAATGATTAAATCGCGGACAACACCAGAAGTTACGGTGACGATTAAAGAACTACCAGTTGCAACAGCTTTAGGTTGATCAGAAGCAGATACCGGGAGAGGTCTGCGAACAGCCCTTACATTTAGTATATGTGGCAAAAAATCACCTCTTTTAACTAGCAGGACCAAATGGGCAGAATCAAACCGGACCTATCGGAATATTTAGTACTTTTTTTGTACTAATTTGTACTACTAGTAACAATTTTGTACCTCGTGCCGTTTCGGAGAAAATCGTGGCGCTGCTACCTTAGAATTAAGCTAGAAAGACCACAAGAAAAAAAAATAAAAAAAGGATTTTAAATACAGAAATTTAAAGGACTGAATTTGTACTAATTTGTACCATACAAATAAACTTAATATATTCATCCCTTCTGCTTCAAACAGCCCCTAATAGAACTCACAATCAGTCCTATTAGCCTCAAGAGTAAAGTACTCTTTCTAATCAGCAGAATCAATCGCTACTTGTAGACTCTATTCAGGATAATTTGTACTACGTAAATATAAAGTTTCGGATTTTGTACCCCAGCCGTTTGATAAAAAACAACCCCCGATACCCAACAGTCTCAAAAGTAAAGTACTCTTTCTCATCAGCAGAATCAATCGGTAGTTGTAGACTCGATTCAGGATAATTTGTACGGCAAAAATATAAAGTTTCAGATTTTATACTCCAGCCGTTTGATAAAAAACTACTCCCGATCCCTAACAGTCTCAAGAGTAGAGTACTCTTTCTTATCAGCAGAATCAATCACTACTCGTAGAATCAATGTAGGATAATTAGTACCGCGAAAATATAAAGTTTCAGATTTTGTACCCCAGCCGTTTGATAAAAAACTACCCCAGATATCTAACAGTCTCAAGAGTAAAGTACTCTTTCTCATCAGCAGAATCAATCGGTAGTTGTAGACTCGATTCAGGATAATTTGTACCGCAAAAATATAAAGTTTCAGATTTTGTACTCCAGCCGTTTGATAAAAAACTACCCCCGATCCCTAACAGTCTCAAGAGTAGAGTACTCTTTCTTATCAGCAGAATCAATCACTACTCGTAGAATCGATTTAGGATAATTAGTACCGTGAAAATATAAAGTTTCAGATTTTGTACCCCAGCCGTTTGATCAAAAACTACCCCCGATACCTAACAGTCTCAAGAGTAAAGTACTCTTTCTCATCAGCAGAATCAATCGGTAGTTGTAGACTCGATTCAGGATAATTTTTACCGCAAAAATATAAAGTTTCAGATTTTGTACTCCAGCCGTTTGATAAAAAACTACCCCCGATCCCTAACAGTCTCAAGAGTAAAGTACTCTTTCTCATCAGCAGAATCAATCGCTAGTTGTAGACTCGATTCAGGATAATTTGTACCGCAAAAATATAAAGTTTCAAATTTTGTACCCCAGCTGTTTGATAAAAAACTACCCCCGATCCCTAACAGTCTCAAGAGTAGAGTACTTTTTCTTATCAGCAGAATCAATCACTACTCGTAGAATCGATTTAGGATAATTTGTACCGCGACAATATAAAGTTTCAGATTTTGTACCCCAGCCGTTTGATAAAAAACAACCCCCGATACCTAACAGTCTCAAGAGTAAAGTACTCTTTCTCATCAGCAGAATCAATCGGTAGCTGTAGACTCGATTCAGGATAATTTGTACTGCAAAAATATAAAGTTTGAGATTTTGTACTCCAGCCGTTTGATAAGAAACTACCCCCGATACCTAACAGTCTCAAAAGTAAAGTACTCTTTCTCATCAGCAGAATCAATCGCTAGTTGTAGACTCGATTCAGGATAATTTGTACCGTAAAAATATACAGTTTCAGATTTTGTACCCCAGCCGTTTGATCAAAAACTACCCCCGATACCTAACAGTCTCAAGAGTAAAGTACTCTTTCTCATCAGCAGAATCAATCGGTAGTTGTAGACTCGATTCAGGATAATTTGTACCGCAAAAATATAAATTTTCAGATTTTGTACTCCAGCCGTTTGATAAAAAACTACCCCCGATCCCTAACAGTCTCAAGAGTAGAGTACTCTTTCTTATCAGCAGAATCAATCACTACTCGTAGAATCAATTTAGGATAATTAGTACCGTGAAAATATAAAGTTTCAGATTTTGTACCCCAGCCGTTTGATCAAAAACTACCCCCGATACCTAACAGTCTCAAGAGTAAAGTACTCTTTCTCATCAGCAGAATCAATCGGTAGCAGTAGACTAGATTCAGGATAATTTGTACTGCAAAAATATAAAGTTTGAGATTTTGTACTCCAGCTGTTTGATAAGAAACTACCCCCGATACCTAACAGTCTCAAGAGTAAAGTACTCTTTCTCATCAGCAGAATCAATCACTACTCGTAGAATCGATTTAGGATAATTAGTACCGCGAAAATATAAAGTTTCAGATTTTGTACCCCAGCCGTTTGATCAATAACTACCCCCGATACCTAACAGTCTCAAGAGTAAAGTACTCTTTCTCATCAGCAGAATCAATCGCTAGTTGTAGACTCGATTCAGGATAATTTGTACCGTAAAAATATAAAGTTTCAGATTTTGTACCCCAGCCTTTTGATAAAAAACTACCCCCGATCTCTAACAGTCTCAAGAGTAGAGTACTCTTTCTTATCAGCAGAATCAATCACTACTCGTAGAATCGATTCAGGATAATTTGTACCGCAAAAATATAAAGTTTCTTAATATAAATATACTTATAAATCTAAGATACTCTAGAATCTTGAGAAATAACGTAGAAAATTCACACATATTATTAGTAAGTTTGTAATGTTAAACAATTAATAACAAAAAAAGATGTTATAGAAGAAATATAGAAGCCTAGAAAATGGTGTTTATATAAGGTACGAACTTTTATATGTCTTTGGCATAAACTAGTAATGCAGGTGTTATTTTGGCATTCTCTTTAATAGATCTTTCTTTTTTGTCTAAGTCATTGTATTCGACCCATGTCCCCGCTCTTAGACAAATAGCTGTGTATTGTCCGGGAATTTTAATGTTTCGTGTTACCATTGGTATCTTATGGGATACTACTCCAAGAGTACTTTACTCTTGAGACTGTTAGGTATCAGGGGTAGTTTTTTATCAAACGGCTGGGGTACAAAATCTGAAACTTTATATTTTTGCGGTACAAATTATCCTGAATCGAGTTTACAACTAGCGATTGATTCTGCTGATGAGAAAGAGTACTTTACTCTTGAGACTGTTAGGTATCGGTGGTAGTTTCTTATCAAACAGCTGGGGTACAAAATCTGAAACTTTATATTTTTGCGGTACAAATTATCCTGAATCGAGTCTACAACTAGCGATTGATTCTGCTCATGAGAAAGAGTACTTTACTCTTGAGACTGTTAGTATCGGGGGTAGTTTTTTATCAAACGGCTGGGGTACAAAATCTGAAACTCTATATTTTTGCGGTACAAATTATCCTGAATCGAGTCTACAACTAGCGATTGATTCTGCTGATGAGAAAAAGTACTTTACTCTTGAGACTGTTAGGTATCGGTGGTAGTTTCTTATCAAACGGCTGGGGTACAAAATCTGAAACTTTATATTTTTGCGGTACAAATTATCCTGAATCGAGTCTACAACTAGCGATTGATTCTGCTGATGAGAAAGAGTACTTTACTTTTGAGACTGTTATATCGGGGGTAGTTTTTTATCAAACGGCTGGGGTACAAAATCTGAAACTTTATATTTTCGCGGTACTAATTATTTTTAAATCGATTCTACGAGTAGTGATTGATTCTGCTGATAAGAAAGAGTACTCTACTCTTGAGACTGTTAGGGATCGGGGGTAGTTTTTTATCAAACGGCTGGAGTACAAAATCTGAAACTTTATATTTTTGCAGTACAAATTATCCTGAAACGAGTCTACAACTACCGATTGATTCTGCTGATGAGAAAGAGTACTTTACTCTTGAGACTGTTGGGTATCGGGGGTTGTTTTTTATCAAACGGCTGGGGTACAAAATCCGAAACTTTATATTTACGTAGTACAAATTATTCTGAATAGAGTCTACAAGTAGCGATTGATTCTGCTGATTAGAAAGAGTACTTTACTCTTGTGACTAATAGGACTGAGTTCTATTAGGGGCTGTTTGAAGCAGAAGGGATGAATATATTAAGTTTATTTGTATGGTGCAAATTAGTACAAATTCGGTCCTTCAAATTTCTGTATTTAAAATCCTTTTTTTATTTTTTTTTCTTGTGGTCTTTCTAGCTTAATTCTAAGGTAGCAGCGCCACGATTTTCTCCGAAACGGCACGAGGTACAAAATTGTTACTAGTAGTACAAATTAGTACAAAAAAAGTACTAAATATTCCGATAGGTCCGGTTTGATTCTGCCCATTTGGTCCTGCTAGCTTAAAAGAGATCAAAAAATCGGAAGCACCAAAAGCCGCAAGCAAATTCTGAGCAATCTCAGACGGAGCCACAGAAAGAGCATCAGGCAATCCCGACACAATGAGCTCATTCGTATTACTGGATTGCTGGGTTGACAGGGCAGATTTCAAGTCATGCAGTTCACTCTTGAGAGCTGCATTCTCACTCTCTAGGCTGGAAATGCGCTGAGTATTACTAGCGACAGTTTCGGATAATCTGTTTAAATGATCGAGTTTACCATTAATTTCGTCGTTGGTTTTCAGTTGACATTCAATAAAGGAAGAGATCTTAGAATCGGACTGTCTCATCTGCTCTATCAATCCCCGCAAGAAATCATCAGTCGTAGGTTTGAGGTTCGATTTAGTACGGGGGGGGGGGGGGTCGACCGAAGAAGCCATGTTATCAAAATTGAATAGTTGCTCGTTTTCTTTAATTCCCGGTGTGAGAGGGGGTAGATTCAAAGATAATAGTAGAGATTGGCAGCAGGTGTCAGCGTATTTGGTCACTGAATAAGACCTGATGCAGCCAGGGTGAAACACCCTTTTGCACACCTCACACTCAACCGACCCCTTCGCTATTGATTTAGTGCACTTAGTGCACGTAGGCTGCATGTTCTATAGGTTATCACTTAAAACTAAAAGTCAGGCACACTGATCATGCGGCAGGCAGAAAGCACACAAGGATCACAAGAGACGCCGCCGCTGTAGATCAATCCAAGTCATACGCTTTTGTCTGTCCAATAGCAGCCATAAGAGATACCACAGATGAAGTCACGTTATAACTGCCAATCACAATACAGAAGCAGTGAAGGCAGCAACTCTTGCACGCGATAACCGGTGATTATTTTGGTACACTTGGAACTCGCTTGCGCTGTAGAACAGACTATGCAACCAGTCACAGAGCGCGAGGAACACACCAGTGTCACCAGACGCAATATCACTAGGAGACACCACCGGCGCGCGTCGCGACCAATCAGACGAGACCAAGCAGATCACAGCAGGCGGCGCTCAGAAAGCCACGTGCACACGTCAAACAGAGAAGAGCGAGGTGTAGAAAGAGCAGATCAAAGCAGGCACATGCGCAGGAGGAGTCAACATTTTCCACGATGATTCCGAGAACGAGGTTAGAATAAGAATTGAGACTTATTGTAAAAATACTTAGAATCGGGTGGCAAACTCCAAGAAGGCGAATAAGGCGCATGACAAGCAATAAAAGCCTTCCACAAATCTGCAACAAAAAGGCCCGAAGGCAACTCACGGCAGAGACCAGATCAACTAGAAGCGGGAGCAACAAAACAGACGTGCACGCTGTACTCACCAGGGAGAGAGAGAGAGAGAGAGAGAGAGAGAGAGAGGGAGAGAGAGAGAGAGAGAGAGAGAATGGCCTAGTTTACACCGATCATTTGATACGCGTATCAAATAGTATATTTGAACTGATCAGCCAATAATCAGATTTATTTACTAGTTATTTACTATTTAATACGCGTATCAAGTGATCGGTGTAAACTAGGCCAATTTGCGTGACTTTATGCGCGATCAAAGATCCATATGCGAAAGTCCATATATAGGCCACGTAGCCTGAACTCCCAAAGTCAATATCGATTTGACATTGCGTCAATTGTAAAACCCCACTTGTGCTACTAAGGTAACCCTTTTTCAATTCATAAAAAGGTTAAAAAAATGAAAAAAGTGTGTAAATTAAAAACTTGCCCATTGCTTTTTTATTATTACAGATCGCTACCATTGCTTCTATTTTATTTCGCTCATAAAGCTTTCTCTATGAGAAAGCCTAACTAATACATACCAGAGAGAAACCTGAGAGCGGCCATCCGGCTTCGGGGGACGTCTGTCCTAATCTGCCCTCTGAGAAAGTGGACGTCGACTACGGCGTTACGCTCTTCTTCTTCTTTCGTTTGTTGGCCCTTATGTTCCTTTCGGATGGTATCGGCCATTATCCTATTCGTTGATATGTCGGCTCAGCAGGTGGCACTGGCCATGGTAGCGTATTGAGGGAGGGTAGGTAAGGCGGAATATTCAAATGTAGAGTTCGCACGAGTTGAAAAAGGAGAGCAATAAACGGCACAATTTAGGTGTTGGCTTTTTAATGATGGAGAATATGTCCACAGGGTGGGTTGGGAACTTTTCCCGAAGGTACTTAAAAAGAGGGGGGGTTTTAACCCGGGTTAATTCGCATCTAAAAATTACGTGGTTTGCATCTTGGTGGGGGTCCCCACAAGGACATCCCGATGAATTTACAATGTTTTTGCGGAATAGGCTGTAGTTTAGATTATAATGCCCACTGCGTAGGCGATTAATAATTACTATTTGTTCTCTGCTGAGCGCTAGACGATAGTACCAAGGCTTGACACTGTCGGAGTGGTAGTGTGTGTAGTAAAAATTTCCCTTATCGTATGACTCATTTTCTAAATAAGCTTTATACTTGTTTTCTAAGATAATTTTGGATCTACGGTGAAGGTCAGTGTATGGGATCTTGAAATTGGTTTTCCTACGGAGTGTGATGGCTTCCCTGGCTAGGGAGTCTGCTTTTTCGTTGCCTATAATTCCCTTATGGGATGGGATCCACGCTATCTTGATTCTGGAACCTGCAGAGATAGCTTTGTTATACATGTTACGAATTAGAGTGATTATATAGTTGTTGTGATTGATGTTATGTGAAATGATGGTTTGTAGGACACTTTTGCAGTCAGAGAAAATGATAGCTGAGGGGATTTGAAGTTGGTGTATGATAAAGAGGGCCTCATAAATCGCCCAGGCTTCCGCCGAAAAAATGGTGGCGTCTGAGGGGAGCTTACAGCGTATTTCAATGGGTAAATCCGGTGAATACACGCTGGCACCCACTGCGGAAGAAGAATCGATTTTGGAGCCATCGGTATAGAAAGCGATCGTATCGGTCATGTATTCTGCAAAGAGTTCTCTGAAAAGCGAGTTAGCCTCGCGTGCAGAAATGGAGCTGATGTTGGGGTGGGAAAACTGTAAAAATACAGGTTGATCGATTAAGGTAAAGTATGGGTAATTATAGAAGGGTAATGAAACTGAGCGGTGCATAACTCCTCGTATGCTTTGGACTGCCAGGAAAGATCGGAAGAGTGGAATCATACGGCATGCTTTAGCACGTTTGGTGTTTCCATACGCACCGTATTGAACGTCTTTTAAGCTTTCTATAACTGGGTTAAAGTTGCGGGAGAAGCTCTTGACCAGGTAATTATGTATGAGATACGTGAAGCGATAGCATAGCGGAGATTCCTTTGCTTCGTCCAGAATGACATTTATAGGCGTGGACATACGATATCCCATGGCGCATCTCAGAAGTTTCCATTGTAAGCGTTGTATGGCGAGGAATAGTTGTTTGTTGCCCTTGTATTTAAAGACAACACAGCCGTACTCTATGGCTCCTCTGAAAACAGCGCGGTATAGAGAGAGTAGCAGCTGAGGATGGGCGCCCCTATTTGCATCCCGTTAGAACTGTTATAATGCTGGAGATTTTCCTGCCTTTATTGAGTAAATATTTCATGTGGGCTTTGCCCGTCATCTTGGTATCTAGGATGATTCCTAAGAATCTGTGTTCATTTGCCATGGGTATGGCTGAGACGTTTATTGTTATGTTGGGTTTGGGGAGTTGATAATACCTTTTTCGTGTAAACACCATACAGCGGGACTTGGCGGGTGCAAGATCCAGGCCTCTGGTTCGGAAATAGTGGTTCAAAGCTTTTAAAGATTTCTCCAGTAGTCGGTACGCTGCTTCGATGGATTTGTGGGTAGTGTAGACAATCGTGTCGTCTGCATATTCCAGAGAGTGCACTCCTGTTTTCAGTTGCTGCTTAATGTCCTTGACGTAAAGGTTGTAAATTGGGGGACTCAGTATTGATCCTTGCGGAGCGCCCATGTGAGTGTTGTATGAGCCTTGTATATTACCATCGCGGGAGAAGAAAATTTTCCTGTTGCGTAGCAGGTTGCTTATGAAGCAGCGCGTTCCTGTGGGGACACCAATCTTCTTTAAGTCCTCCTCGACTATTTCCGGCCTGACATTATCGAATGCTCCAGCGATGTCCAAAAATACACAGACCGTGAACTCGCCTTTAATGAACCCAAGGTGTATAACATTTGAGAGTATCGCCAGGCTGTCGCCGCACGATCGAAAGCTGCGAAAGCCAAACTGAGTTTCTGAGAAGATATCGTTCGCTTCGAGATGCCAACGTAATCTGTGATATACACATTTCTCCAGTATTTTGAGTAGGCAAGACAGTAGCGCAATCGGTCGAACACCGCTGGAGTTTGGTTTAGGAATGAGGACCACCAGAGCTTCTCTCCAGCTGTCCGGGAAGGTGCCATTAGACATGAATTTGTTGAAGATCTTTAATAAATGTGCCATATAGTTCTCCGGGCGAGCCTTAATGATTGCGTAGCTTATTTGGTCCAATCCTGGGGAAGAAGCAGTTTTGGTAGATGCTAGGGCCATCTTAAATTCGTTTTCGGTGAAAGGCTGATCCATCCAGTGTTGTACGTTTGGAGAGATCTCGTCTTCCATTTGGCGGACTTGAAGTGAAGAGGCCGGCGGGGGTGCACACGAGGGCGGACACAGCTTATCTATTGCGGCCTGTTGCGAGGATTCCAAAATCTTGTGATCTGTAAAGATATTGTTATCTCTATTTTTAAAAGCCTTAACCAGACGCCAGATTTCAGAAGTGGGGGTTTTGGCGTTGAAATTGGTGCAGAAGGAGCGCCAACCAATTCTTTTTTGTTTGAAGAGAGTGCGGTTGTAATTCCTGTTTTGGCGTCTAAGTTCACGATAAGTTTCTCTAGAGGGATCTCTTTTAAAGACCTCCAGAGCTATTTTGCGGTCTCTAATAGCCTCAGCACATTTGTCGTTCCACCACGGTGCCGGAGCGCCCTTGTAGACGACATTTCTGGGGCCGGTTTTGCCGTTCATGCCTTCCTCCTGTAGTATTTCTTCGGCCGTTTCCCTGATGCAATTTACTAGAGTTTCGTAGTCCTCTACTTCGTTGTCCGAGTCCACAATTGCCGACTCTTGGCGCTTTGCCAACCTGAAGCTGAGTTCGCAAGCTGTTTATTAGTTAATTTCAACTTATATGCGAAGCGCTTAATTCTGGACGCCGTGCCGTTGACGATTGTTTCGATTGGGAAATGGTCGCTGGCCATTGGGTCGCTTAGTGTGCGAGTACAGCAATTATCTGCAATGCCAGGGGATGCTAGTGCGAGGTCGATGATGGAACCGCTGTTTGTATTTGGATTATATCGCGTGTATTCTGAGTCGTTAAGAATAAGGTAGTTATATGTCTCGATTCGCGAAGTCAGACGGTCGCCGATAGTGTCGTTATGGTTGCTGCCCCAGAGACGGTGATGTGCGTTTAAATCTCCCACAATGAGGGCGTACTTGTAATTTGATGCGAAGTTGAATAGATCGTTAATTGCTTGTGCAGGGGTATCGTTGTTCGGGTGCCTATATACGTTGAGGATCAGCAGCTCGTCACTTCGGAAAGGTAAGGAGATTGCTGCTGCCTCTATGGAGTTGTGCGCGACGAAAGGTAATTGTACGGAGGAGGCTTTAAGATTTGATCTCAAGAAAAAGCAGATGCCGCATAATCCCGGATTCACGATGTCCTGTCTTAACACGTGGAAACCTCTGATACTTACTCTTCTCACCTCCGAGAGGAGTGTTTCCTGTATGCAGAAGACATCATAATTTTCTGCTAATAGTTGTAAATCGGGCAGTTTATTTTGGATTCCTCTGGAGTTCCATTGTAAGATTTTGATTGCTGCTGATGAGGAGTTATGCGCTTGTGATGTGAACGTGACCATTGTCACTGCCAAGGTTGGGAGAAGTCGGCTGAGTCGGTTGGAAGTTGCTGGGTTGGGTGGGTTCTTGTATGCTGAAAAAGTGAAGCAAGTTAGCTAGTTGGTTGTAAAGGTAGGCTTCTACTTCTTGTAGAAACGGGTGTATCAGAAAGGAGAGATTGGGAGTGTAATTTCTGTTCGGTACTGAGGCGGGGGGGACTCTTTCCTCAGTGTCCGTCGCGTCAGATGATTTCGGAGTGGAGGCATAAATAGGGGAGGGAGTGAGTCACTATTTGACAATCTGCCGTTGGGGTAAAAAAGGGCTTCGTAGTGCTGAGTTGGGAATTGTAGTTTACGAATGTGATTGGAATCATTACGTACATTTATTGACTTAATAGCATTACCTTTCGTTGAAGAGTTGTGTGAAGGGGAGGGTTTGGCCGCTATCTTAGCGTATGTGTATGGATTTCCCGAGGAATCTTGACTTGTGTATGTAACTCCTTCTTTCGCGAGGAGATTGAATCTATTTTGGAGTGGTGGTGTGAAGCTATTGCTTGTGGAGGAGGTTGGCGTTGGGCTTGAGGGGCTCATGATTGGGAAATTGACGTAGTCAAGCCTTGGATCGCCGGACAGAGAGAGAGAGAGAGAGAGGCGCCCTTGATTTTCTTTTTAGCCTCTATATATGTCATGTTTTCGGTGGCAGCTAGCGAATTTATTTTCTTCTGTTGTAGAATGATCGGGCATACGAGTGACATTGCACTGTGCGGTCCGTTGCAATTAATACATTTCGGGGGGTTGTTCTTGTGGGGGCACTCTTCATCCTTATCGTGCTTATTTTTCCCGCAAAACAAGCATCTTGGGCTTCCCTTGCATTGATTGCCGATGTGGCCGGGCCTGAAGCAGGAGTAACATATTCGAATTTTAGGGATGAATAAGTGTACCTTATATTTAACCTTGAATAGGCTAACTGAATTTGGGAGGGTTTGACTTCGCAAATTTAATTCTTAAAGTGCGGGATGGAAGAAACTGAAATTCTTCATCTACTTTAACCCGTCTGTTTAATCGGTCTATGCCTATTATTTTTGCCGACGATTCGATGTAATCTGTGAGCGATTCTATGGAAAATTCTTTGGGAACGTCCTTAATTATACCTGTTCTTTGCACCTTGAAAGACGGGATGTAGGCTTTGAGGTTAGCTGCTTTTAAAATGGGGTTATCGGTTAGGTTGTTAGCGGCTTCGCGACTACGGAAGTCGACGGTGATTCTGCCGCGACCTGTTTTACGTACCTCTATGACCTCCTTGTATGCGAAATTCGATATTAACTTACTGACATTAAGAGGGTGTAGGGTGGGGTCGCCTCCCTCCTTAGTTGATTGGATGAATACCGAAAATGGCGCCTTGTCTGTGTGGGAATATGTGAACGTCGACTCGTCGGAGGGGAGTTGAGCACGTGTATCGTCTAACGGTGCACGTTTGTCCGACCCTGTCTTAATTATTTTGGGCGAATTACCTAAGTCGCTGGACATTTCTGAGTCTAAGGATGACGACGCTCTTTTACGATCTTTTCCTGTGGGGGGAGGGGGGGGGAAATTGCCTTTGAGATTAGTTGTAGCAGGTGGTTCGGGTGCAGCCTTGTCGTCTGCCGGTAACGTGTCCATGTATTCATCGCTGTCGTTCTCGTCCGTAGGGAGTGGGTTATCTCGTGGGCTGATCCTTTTGTTGTCTAAAGGCTGGCCATGCACTTTAAGGTGGTCCGACACGGATGCATGCGGATGCAGATTTACTTCTCGTGGATTTGAGTCTTCACTCGCGTGCTGTGAAGCAAAACTTTCAAATTGTCCTAGAGGGGCTGAAATGTGCGCAGATATGGCACGGTTAATCTCAGGATGGGGAGGAATCCCGGGATGCCCCCCCTCTGTGTTAGTGCAAGAGGCCGAAGCCTCTCGCATTTTGCTTCGTGCTTTGTAGCGCCCGAAGTTGCAATAAAATTGTGACGGATTTTCGCAGCAGTAACGTTAAAACAGAAGTCGAGATGACAATACAGGTTATGACACGGTAAAATACGGTAAAATAAAATCTAATACGGTAAAATACGGCGAAATAAAATCAAACACGGTAAAAAACTTTAAAATAATATCAAACGCGGTAAAATACGGCGAAATAAAATCAAATACGGTAAAATACGGCGAAATAAAATCAAATACGGTAAAAAAACGTTAAAATAAAATCAAACACGGTAAAAAACTTTAAAATAAAATCAATCGCGATAAAATACGGTGAAATAAAATCAAACACGGTAAAATACGGTAAAATAAAATCAAACACGGTAAAATACGGCGAAACAAAATCAAATGCGGTAAGAAAACGTTGAAATAATATCAAACACGATAAAATACGGCGAAATAAAATCAAATACGGTAAAATACGGCGAAATAAAATCAAGCACGGTAAAAAACGTTGAAATAAAATCTAATTCGGTAAAATACGGCGAAATAAGCGAAAAACCATAGTCCATTATAATCATTATATGTTATAATTTTATTACTTAAATTATTTTTTGCACACAATGTTTATGCACAGGGCAAAAGTCAGCAATTAGCATAAGTGTGCAAATTTAAATTATAAGTCGGCTAATAAATTTTATTCAATGTAAGTTTAAATAATGGCAGAAATCACCATTAACAAATCTTACAATATTCATTTTGTTTAATTAATTAATAATTTATCATTAAATTGATTATCAATTTAATATATCAATGCTAATGAGCATTATATAATTCTTTAATTATCATAATATTTAATAAATACTTTTCAGTAATAAATTCCTTGTAGATTTAAATGAGATTCAGTAGCATTATTTACATAAAGATGCTTATTAGCATCAGTATATTGAATTAATTATTAATGTTAATGATGAAATATTAATAATCTCAAATAAATGTTGTTAGACATAAGATCCGCTGATAATCGTTTTTATCGTTATAAATAACGATGGTAACGGTTATCAACTCGTGCCTAATAACATTTATTTCAGATTATTAATATATATATATATTGTCACGTCTTTTTCACTCCCGGAGCGGTCCGGGCCGTTTGACGGATCAAAAGGGGAAGGAGAGAAGGATGATAAGCCTCTCCGGTAGTTCTCTCGCACCCCCGACACTCCACTAACCGAATTTTATTGTTGGGCGCCAGACGCGTGAATTCGCGTCCGCGAAATCGCGAGAAACTAAAGAGAGAGACGCAAGGCGAAATAAGTCGGTGATCATTAGCAATAATTCTGATATTGGTTGCTGTATATGGATAGCCAAATCTTGAAATTTTAAGTAATGCCATTGATCAGTGAAATCAATTTTATAAGCATAGAAATGAGTATTAAAATTTACTGTGGTAAGTTTCTTAAGTAAAAAAATATACAATATTATCTCTGGATACAGATATTGTATAATCATAACCAAATTGAGGATTTTTACTTCTTTCCCAATCTACAACAACCAACATGCCATTCTCATAATGAAAGTCATTAATTTTAATCCATTTAACAATATTCCATTTTGCAAAACATATATCTTCAGGTAATATATAACGAAAACTAGAAAATTCTTTTACCTTAGTCCTATATTAGACAGTCTGAACGGATGAAAATGATATTTTCAAGGATAAACCTCTCCCAGCCAGTAACCGACAGCAAACTTTAAGTTATATATATACTTATACTAGTTATATATACTAGTTATATATACTTATTTTGCCTTGCGTCTCTCTCTTTAGTTTCTCGCGATTTCGCGGACGCGAATTCACGCGTCTGGCGCCCAACAATAAAATTCGGTTAGTGGAGTGTCGGGGGTGCGAGAGAACTACCGGAGAGGTTTATCATCCTTCTCTCCTTCCCCTTTTGATCCGTCAAACGGCCCGGACCGCTCCGGGAGTGAAAAAGACGTGACAATATATATATATATTAATAATCTGAAATAAATGTTATTAGGCACGAGTTGATAACCGTTACCATCGTTATTTATAACGATAAAAACGATTATCAGCGGATCTTATGTCTAACAACATTTATTTGAGATTATTAATATTTCATCATTAACATTAATAATTAATTTAATATACTGATGCTAATAAGCATCTTTATGTAAATAATGCTACTGAATCTCATTTAAATCTACAAGGAATTTATTACTGAAAAGTATTTATTAAATATTATGATAATTAAAGAATTATATAATGCTCATTAGCATTGATATATTAAATTGATAATCAATTTAATGATAAATTATTAATTAATTAAACAAAATGAATATTGTAAGATTTGTTAATGGTGATTTCTGCCATTATTTAAACTTACATTGAATAAAATTTATTAGCCGACTTATAATTTAAATTTGCACACATATGCTAATTGCTGACTTTTGCCCTGTGCATAAACATTGTGTGCAAAAAATAATTTAAGTAATAAAATTATAACATATAATGATTATAATGGACTATGGTTTTTCGCTTATTTCGCCGTATTTTACCGAATTAGATTTTATTTTCAACGTTTTTTACCGTGCTTGATTTTATTTCGCCGTATTTTACCGTATTTGATTTTATTTTGCCATAATTTACCGTATTTGATTTTATTTTAACGTTTTTTACCGTGCTTGATTTTATTTCACCGTATTTTACCGTGTTTGATTTTATTTCACCGTATTTTATCGCGATTGATTTTATTTTAAAGTTTTTTACCGTGTTTGATTTTATTTTAACGTTTTTTACCGTATTTGATTTTATTTCGCCGTATTTTATCGTATTTGATTTTATTTCGCCGTATTTTACCGCGTTTGATATTATTTTAAAGTTTTTTACCGTGTTTGATTTTATTTCGCCGTATTTTACCGTATTAGATTTTATTTTACCGTATTTTACCGTGTCATAACCTGTATTGTCATCTCGACTTCTGTTTTAACGTTACTGCTGCGAAAATCCGTCACAATTTTATTGCAACTTCGGGCGCTACAAAGTCCATTTTATTGTAAAAAAGATATGCGAGTGATTATAGGTGATGCACCGAAGTCAACGCAATTGTGAACGACCATGCGCGCCTGCTCGAATGGGCAACCCGTCGTACTGCTCTGTATCGTCATGATAGGGGAGACCGGGGCTAAGCCGACAACGGGGCAAACTTGACACTAGGTTTTTTACCAATTTAAATCTATCGTAGAAACTTGCCTTTCCTACTGTAAATGCGTCTTTATGTGCCAGTATTATCAACGGAATTTGGTAACATTCTGAGTTATAGTGTAATTTTTAACGCGACATAAGCGTTTTTGATAGTAAAAAGTAATTTTTCTGATCTCTCGAAAATGTCTACTCTTTCATCGAACTTTACTCTTGCAAATCTACCGGTAAGTGATTTTGATGGGAAATTTGATGCTTTATATGAATTCGATAATCGTTTTTGAATATTTTCAAAATTTTCATGTTTTTGAAGTAACAAAAGTGAAAAACGACGTTTGGGGCAAAGTCAATACCACGCCGTTTCGTCGGCTCCCAGTAACAAACGATGCTTTGCAGCCGTATATGGCTCATGACAAATGTATGCGCACGTCCGATCGCGAGTTTACCTGCATTAATTGTTTTTCAGACATGAGTTTAGATGAAGATAATTGAAAGTTCAACAATTTTTGTTCTCATTATTTCAAATAATTGTTCTAGCTACTTTATTCCGAATTTTTGTACTTTTTAAATACACAATAAACAATGTATTTTCATTTTCTGACAGTAAAAAATAAGTTCCACATCAAATTGTGTCGATCAGACAAAGTGTTGAGTTTGCCCCGGCGGGGTGTCGAGTTTGCCCCGTCATTTTTCAATTCGATAATTTGTCTTCGCGTCACTTTTCCTTTCCTGGCGGCGAAACAAAGTGACGTACAGCAAAACTTCCTGAATCAATTTTGTACCTGAAGAAACACTCTTTAAATATATACCATTGAATTTGCCTAAAAATTATAATTAAACATTAAAAATTGCCTTTGAAAAAATAGTGTCGGCTTAGCCCCGGTCTCCCCTACAGCCTGTATATATATTTGAAATTTATAAATATATAAAGATTGCAAATATAATTAATTAAATAAATATTTATAAACATAAAAACTAAAATTCGTAAATATAATGTATAGAAATCACCGTTCTATGCTATTCTATCTAAAAAAGTCTTACATTAAAAACCATTACTTTAGCATAATAAATTTAATATTTAAATGCATACCAATAATTATATTATTAACTATATTGAGAAAAAAATGGTAGTTTCCCACATAGCAAATAATATTGCAGAAATATTGCAGCAATATTATTTTTTCATTGCACATTACAATGAAATATAGCAGAAATATTGCAGTAATATTACTGCAATATCTCAGTAATATTAAAATGTCCGCGCAAATGAATACCAGTAATATTGCTGATATTCATTTCAGTAATATTACGTAATATTACTGCAATATATCAGTAATATTACTATAATATTTGCGTGATATTTGTATAATATTGCTAGGAATTAAACCATTTTAATAATTTTTATTAAATTTTATTAAATTTTATCAAATTGTTATTTTTAATAATAGTATTACATACAATATTAAGAAAATAATATTAATATTATCTTTCTATCTCTTTCTTCTTCAAAACTGCTCCATGCTACTCTGCACTGTATGAATGTCCACTGATAAAGAGTGACGTAACACTATAACATAATATAAAAACTGTAATTATTATTTATACAAGGTGAGTTTTATTTTGTGTGCCAATTATCTTTGCTAATTATCTCAGAAAGTATTGGTTTATTGGAAAAATGTTTCAGATAAAAATTGGAGGGTTCATAGAGGAATAATGGATGATCTTATTAGATTTTGAGTCTGGAACCCATGTTGAGCCCAGTAAGGTCCAAGTCAAATTTTTTAAATAAAAACTCCCATTTTTTATTAGATTACCTTTTTCTACTAATTAATATAAACAACTTTTGTCTGAAACATTTTTTATTTGCCTTATACTTTTTGAGATATTCAAGAAAAATTTGGTAACTTTTAATATTTAGTTTATGATATCTTGATAAATGCTTGTCGGAGGGAAAAATGATACAAGACTTTATGCTATTGCAATAATACCCCAATTTCTTTAAATATTTGTGTTTAGATTTTTTTAAAGCTTTCATTTGTACACAATTATTTAAAGAAATTAGAATACTATTGCAACAGTATATTCTTGAAATAAAATCAAGTCAAAAAGTCCTGTACCACTTTTCACTCCAATGAACATTTACTGACAAACATCTATTGTAAGCTAAATATTGAAAAAAATACCAAGTTTTCCTTGAATATCTCAAAAAGTATAAGGCAAATAAAAAAATGTTTCAGACAAAAGTTGTTCATATTTGTTCGGGAGGCGATCTCGACGAGATCGTCCCGATTGAACGCCGGGAGACGCCCAGAGATGAGCGCGAAGACAGCCGGTGTCGCGAGCTTAGAGTCTCGCCGAAAGATAGGGAGCAGGAGACTGACACTCTTGTGATTCACAGAAGAGACATTTATTTTGTCCACACAATAGAGCACAATGACGCTCGACACACTTCGCGTACAATTTTCGTCCTCCTGACGCGTCCGGATCGTAGTAAACCGAATAGCGGATCTTGCAGAGTCGGAGCAAACCGAATATTCGTTGGTCTCACGGTCGACAATCTCGCGCGACAGAGTTCTTGTTTGCGGAATCGGATTCTCGAAACCGCGGACGATAATGCTGAGAACGTCGGCGTATAATGCACGGCACACAACGAATACGCTAACACAAAATAGAGTTCAATAGCGGCGGACTGAATTTCGAGCGGTTTTAACGATCGTGAGCTTGGATGCGAGCGAGCCGACGACTCGATAGATTCTGCTTGTTTTGCACTCGATTCGGCAGTCGCGTCATGCGAAAACGGGGATAGGAATTCCGCCCCTAGCGGAGAAAGTGACTTTATTTGTCCTTACATCTATCGTAAACTCGTGGAGCACGCGTTTCTGTTGCTAGGCCCGGGGCCTCGACGAATAAGCGGGCGAGACGTTTCTCGAAACACGTGATCACGGATCCCGGATGTTCGTAGCTAGGCTGCGCGTTTCGAGCGCTGAATAATATTTTCGATTTGACTTTCCAACAATATTAATTAGTAGAAAAAGATGATACAATAAAAAATGGGTTTCTAATTAAATAATTTTACTTGGATCTTATTAGGCTTAACACAGGTCCCGAACTCAAAATCTAATAAAATTGTCTATTGGTCCTCCTTGAACCCTCCAACTTTTATCTGAAACATTTTTCCAATAAATCAATACTTTCTGAGATAATTAATAGCGGAGATGATTGGCACACGAAATAAATCACCTTGTTTATTTCATACATAATTACATATTTAAACATAAGAGTACGGGGTTAAGTATGACGTGTTCCGATATTCACTGTCTATACTGAAAATCTGTGGTTAATGTTATACATACACTTTAGATTTTCAGTACTGGATATTAAAATATTGGAACGCAATTTATACCAAGTTTAAATTTTTCTTACTTATGTATCTAATAAATAAAGCTGTCGCTTAGAAGAGTTTGATAGAAATCAAACTGCTTGGTGCTGCTCTGCGTGAACTTCCACTGATGGAAAGCAACGTAACACTGCAACATAATACAAAAACAGTAATGGTTTATATCAAATTTAACTTTTTCTTACTTACGTATCTAATAAATAAATCTTTTGCTTTTCTATTAAACTACTTGGTGCTGCTCTGGACTGCATAAACATCCACTGATGGAAAGCAATACTGTAACATATACAGCATAAGAACAATAATTATTATAAAATCACGTAAATGGTTAAATAATCATGGTTAAATCACTTAATTAATGATTAAACTGCTTTTTAGGAGATTTGGGATCGGCATATTTCTATCACGTATCTCCAACTGAGGACTTCAGTTGGATTAAACTGTTAAAAACTTTGAGGTTAAGTTAGCATCAAGATTTAAGTATGAAGCCGTTAATAAATAATTTCATTAGAGACTCGTTCAATAAGGTTACAAAGGCAAATATATGTATTTTAAGATGGTCATTGAAATGATTTTTATGATATTAACGTGGTTTTTGCAGACCATGCCACGTAATCTCTATTTTTGGATTTAACGACAAATCGCCAAATATATATGTACAATGTACATATTAGTAATAATTATACAAAAATACTCTTGAAAATATTTGTGTGAACAATATTTATTAAATAAAGAAAAATTACTTGAAATTAAAACCATTGTTTCTGTGCGGTGTCGTACTACGTGATTGCGTGGTCCCACGGACCCACGGAGCCATGCAAGAGAAAGCGAGAGAAGACCGGGAATGGTGGGGGTCGGTGCTGCGACCAAGCGCATAGTCACACACATTAGCGTTCTTCCCTCCACTTACACACACAGAAACGTTCTGTTTATCCGTGTGACAAACTCGTAATTTGAGAAGTTTAATATTGATTATATAAAAAATATAAATTTTAAATTTTATCCATTTATTTTATTATCAATTTACTTACTGGCTCTTAATTAAAAATTAATCGTATATATAATTACCTTTTATTATTACAAAACAAATAACAAGTTATAAAATTAAATACCACTTATAAAATTTATCTTAATCACTTTTATTTCCCAAAAGTACAAGTCAGTCTCTTTTGATTCCATCACATTTTTTTATTTAGATTTTTTTTTCTTTCAATCCAAAATTCTTTAACTGGTATATATTATCTGTGCAATACGTATGATTGTGTGATACCTTAATAACGTTTTAATGACGTCAATAAGATGTCATTAAAATGTCATTTGACATTATTTTGCTACTTAAAGTATTATATTTCAACAATATATTGCAGCAATATTACTGTAATATTTCAATATTATTTAAAAACGTGTAATACATCAGTAATATTTCTGAAATATTTCATTGTAATACGTAATATTTCCACTATATTGCAATATTACTGCAATATTTCTGCAATATTATGTGCTATGTGGGTTATAATGTTTCTTGCACTTTTATTAAATTTATTTTACCTATATGCATGTTCAAGCGGCCAAATTACGAGCAACAACAGAAGGATAATTGGATAAAAATAAAAACACTTTTCTTAAATAAACAGTAAATAAATAAACAGTAAATAAATAAACAGTAAATAAATAAACATGGGTAAGTGAGTTCTATTATAATTCTCGTATAGTTCTGAACGTATTCTAACGTTTATTTCTAAAGAGTTCTGACAATAAGCATTATTTATTCATATTTTAAATAATTTTTATCGCCCAAAAAAGACGCATTTACGGGTATATGGGTAAGACGCTGTAGAAAATCTCGGAGTTCTGGCTTATATAAAATATTTTTTGTACAGTTCTAAGCATACTAAAACAATTTCTAAAGAGTTCCGGGCGTTAGCAATGTTGTATAATTTTTAAATAAATTAATAACGCACGAAAGTCAGATCGAGAATAGGGTCTTTCTCGAGCAATAAGAATTATTTAAAAAATGAATAAATAATGCTTATTGTCAGAATAAAATGGGACGTTAGAACACGTTCAAAACTACACGAGAATTATAACAGAACTCACAGAACTGCCGAAATACGGCCAGCGCTTCACCTTATTTTCGATAAATTCCTGATTTTCGAGCGGTATTAATTTATTTAAAAATTATACAACGTAGCTAGTGTTTGCTAAAGTTAATAAACATATATATACAACGTAGCTAGTGGCGGGAACTCTTTAGAAAATGCTTTAGTATGCTCAGAACTATACGAAAAATATTTTATGTAAGCCAAAACTCCGAGATTTCGCACAGCGTCTCATCTTCTTCTGTCATGATTACTTTTCGGTTAATATTAATTTTTTTAAATATAACACAAAGATTCTAACGCTTGGAACTCTTTAGAAAATGTTTCAATATGCTCAAAACTACTCGAAAAATATTTTACATAAACCGGAACTCCGAGATTTCAACTGGCGTCTCAACCAGTATACTCGTTGCATTGTAATTTTTTTTAGTACCTTATAATTAATTTTTTTGCTTTTATATGGCAGAACTCTTTATAGAACTGTTATAGAACTATAGATCTTGCAAAATCTGATGAGATAAACTCTTTATAGAACTATAGATCTTGTTATAGAACTATAGATCTTGCAAAATCTGATGAGATACAGTGGTGGAACTTGTGTAGGACAAAATGAGACGCTGCGTGAACATATAGCGTCTCAGTTTGTACTGACGCGTTTTTTGAAGGAAGCCAGAACTCTCAATAATTTGTGAGTTTCTGCAAAATAAGACGATAGCTTCACACACACGTCAGGAAGAAAATGTATAAAGAATTATTAATGGAGATATTTTTATTTAAAAGATCATTAAAATGTATATTTTTCAGGAATGTTTTATAGGAAAACGAAGAAAGTGAATAACGTTAAACTTTGCATGTTTTCTTCACTTTATTTTAAAAATTTATTTTTATTTTTTAAGTAACAAAAATGCTCTTTTTTCTGTTATATCCTGGTCACTATAAATGACAGTCGATGTAAATAATTTTAGCTGTTTTAGGTATCTGAAACGCAAAAAGCTAAAATTTTCTTATTCTGCAGGAGAAGTGTGGTTATCGTCTGAACTAGAACTAAATCAATATTTCCATTCTGAGCGGCTTTTTTATTAAAAATATTATATCATTTTTCAAAATTTTATTAGTACTAGACACCACAGAAGCGCGCTTCGCGCGCGCTATTTAGCTTTAGCATTATGCTATTATGCTATTAACTTCTTGATACACACAATACACACAACTGTCAAAATATATACGATGACAGCTGCAAATGAAGTAAGCGCAGCGAGAGAACCAATTGGCATCGCGGAAAAGCGGCAACAAAAAACTTCGAGATATGCGAGTATCGACATGCCTTTTTTTAGAAAGGACTAGACACCACAGACGCGCGCTTCGCGCGCGCTATTTAGCTTTAACATTATGCTATTACTATTACACTATTAACTTCTTGATATGGTGTAAGTAGACAGATGAAGCATTCCCGATGCTGCGCACTCGTTCAATTTTTGAACCAATCAGCGCGCGACCTTTTTTGCGAGAAAAGCAATATGGCTGCTTCCATCAATCCGTAGTCCGTTACGTCCGTTATTCGTCGCGTGCGTCTGTTGTGCGGGAAATATTGTGTTTAAACTTTTGCGACTTTAATACAACATACGCAGTAAGTAGTAAATATAATTAATGTTTAGAGGCATATTTATATTGGTTGATATTTGCTAAATAACCCAAGTAGCAAAAAAATATTTTTTAAAGTTTTTAAAAACATTTTTAATAATAAAAAAATATTTAAAAAACGTTTAAATTAATGGTAATATTTTTCGCAATAAATTCTTTACAGTTTTTTAAAATAATTAATTCGCGTCGATTTAATTCCGGGGAGGGAAGGGATTAATGTTCCAACGATAGCTGTCTTTCAAGTTCTACAAATAATCGGCGCGCAGTTTATCAAATTGGAATAGATGTATACGTATTGCCATCAGTCATCTCTTACAATTAAATAATTAATATAAAATAATATTTGAAGTTAATATTAAATAAATATATTAAATAAATGTTAAATAAATATTTTTTTAATATTATTTATTTCAAATAAATAATCAATGTAAAATAAATATTTAATAAACATTAAATAAATATTATTTTTACAATAAATTGTACAATATGTATAATTAATAAAAAGTAAATATTAAAAAAACATTTAAAAACCTTGTCTGCTGCTTGGGGAATATGTATTATGATCATCTAGGAATCATGCCGACTTGTTGCGTGAGAAATTGCAAAAGTCGTTCTGGTGGAGCTACAAAAACGAAAGACATCAAGTTCTTTCCATTCCCGCAAAATCGCGAATTAAAAGAAAAATGGCTTGAAGCTTGCCACCGAGAAGAAGAAAATTTAAACATAAACAGCGGTAAATTTCAAGAATTATTTGAATTCGTATACAGTATATAATTTGTGTGATTCTGAAAACTTATGTGTAATTTTCAGCAAGAATATGTGAGCGACATTCGGACTGCATGGAGAATAAATGGACAAAGCCACGTAAACTGAATACCGAGGCTCGATTAATGCATCGACTGAAGCCCGGTTCGATTCCAACTCAATTGCTCGATTTACCAAATCAAGGTGTAAGTAGAGTTAACAGGCGCTGTACATTGGAAGGTGCAACCATGACAAAAAAACACCTGGTAAGTTTGAAAGTGATCTTACTGCATATTTTTCAAAATACTGCTTGTATCGCTTTCTCTTTCTCTCTTATATCTCTTTCTCTTTCTGTTCTCTTGCTAAACGGTACTTTGCATGTTACAGTCGTACTGGAGTCCCAACGTACGAAGAACTTGTAGCTTGTGTGAGAAATGAAACAGTCATCAATACTGTCAAGGAGCATGCCACATCTGCCGAAACTTCCACAGATATGGAATGTAGCACAGAAAACCCACCATTAGGATGTAACCATATGTACGTATTTTTATAATTATAAATACATTTTAAACGATTTTTGACACTTCGACCACTTTGCAATAGATGTTCGTATAAGCCGAAGTCAATGATTTCTGTGTTTAACTCGTAAATTTTATATTTTACAGAGATGAGTGTGAACCGGAAAGTGAGATTGAAAGGCTCCAACGGCACTTGAAGGAAGCTGAAGAAAATAACAAGCTACTGTTATTAGAAAATAAGCAGCTCAGAAAAGCATTAGAAATGAAATCCAATGATTGTGAAGCCAAGAAGAAAAATGAACAAAGAGCTGGCCAGGATACAGCTGCTGGTATATTACATGCTGTATTTACACCCGGCCAAGTGAAAAAATTGATGGCGCCGAGCACTAAGAGAATTAAATGGTCAGCAGATGACATTTCTTCCGCCATTGCTCTTCGATCATTGAGTGGTAAAACGTATAAATATTTACGTGAAGTCAAGCAGTTACCTCTACCTTGCGAGTCCACTCTGCGGAACTGGGCAGCATCATTTAATACAAAACCAGGAGTCTTGAAGGATGTTTTGAAAATAATGCAATCAAAAGGAGAAGATTTATCTGCCGCAGACAAAATTACTGTTCTGACCTTTGATGAAGTCTACATTTCAAACAAATTGGATCTAGAACGCAGGGAACAAAAAATTTACAGTCCACATAAATCAGTCAATTTGTGATGGCCAGAGTCTCTTTTCGAAATGGAAACAGCCAATTTACTATCAATACTCTCAGCCAATGACAAAAGACATTTTATTAAACATTATAACAGCTCTTCACAAAATCAATTATACAGTTGTGGTAGTAACTAGTGATTTAGGACCTACAAACATAGCTTTGTGGAATGAATTAAACATTGGTGTTGGAATGTCAAAGTCACAGCAAGGCAAAGAATCCCGAGAGAAACAATATTTTTTCGAACACCCGGCAGATAAGTCTTTAAAGATTTTTGTCTTCGCAGATGCTCCTTATTTGATAAAGTTATTAAGAAATAACTTCATTGACCATGGTTTTCTTGTTGATGGGAAAATGTTGCATAAGTGGATTTTGGAAGAACTTGTCGCACTAAATTTTAAAGACTTGAAAATTGCTTTCAATTTAAGTGAAAAGCATCTCGACGCTAAGGGACATCAACGCCAAACGGTGAAATTAGCGGCACAAGTTTTTTCTCGTCGGAACGCAAGTACTGCGGAAGAAACGGATTTTTCTCGGAAAACAGTAATTGGCAAGAACTATCGGATGTTTTACTTCTGATTAATGACTGGTTTGATGTATTGAACAGCCAATCAAAATTCGGATCCCACAGCGGCTCGCGTGCTTACGGAGTGGAATTAGAACAACAAAATGAAATTTTGGAAAAAATGAGCCAGTTCATTTCCAACATGAGAATTGGCGGAAAATCGACTCTCCTACCATTCCAGAAAGGCATATTACTGACAAATGCTTCGTTAAAAGAATTGCTGCCATATATAAAAAAAAAATATTCCTCCGATGTATTCATACCTGAATACATAATGACAAGGCGGTTATGTCAGGATGTGCTCGAAAACTTCTTCTCGTATTTAAGAGCAATGGGAGCAGCAAATGACCATCCGTCACCTGTAGAAATACAGCACAGATTAAAATGGTACATTCTTGGCAAGCATTCTGCACAGTGCATATCGGTACGAGAGAACACCGAAGGTGACTCAAGCGCAGTTTCTTTTATGGCAATGGAAGATTTACATTGCACTGATTCGTGCGAATTAGACTATATCGAAGACTTTAATGATGAAGATGATGACGTGGAGGCTGCATTGCTCATTCACAATGAGAAATTACACACCTCCGAAGTAGAAGATATTAATAATTGTACACAAGAAGAAAAAGATGAGGAAAATGAAGGTGATTTAGTTCATTTAACGGTCAGTGTTTTAAGACCCGGATTAGTCCGGGTCTACAATAGAAAACACCTATTGTAGTCTCGGACTTAAAGTTGATACGTTTACAGAAATTTAATACTGTAAGTGATTATTTGGTTAGTGATTAATTACTTATTTTTAGTATTAAAAGCACTGTTAATAGTATCAAAGTAAATAATTAATCATTAGCCAAATAATCACTTAGAGCCGATTTCACAGTCTCCGATTAACTTGATCCTCCGATTAAACTTTTACTCTTTATCTGTAAATTAATAGACGGCGATACGAGTCAAGCGCGGTACGTGGTGCGCAAATAGAGAATTAATACTTGACTCGTATCGCCGTCTATTAATTTATTGACATTTTCCGAGTCTAATGATATATTTACTCTTTATCTCTTTCTGTCCCCCTTAAAGAGCCGAAGAGTGAGTTTAATCGGAGGATCATGTTAATCGGAGACGGTGAAATCAGCCCTTACAATATTAAATTTCTGTAAGAGTAATACTCAAAAGTAACTAATCACTAGCCAAATAATCACTTACAGTATTAAATTTCTGTAAGGGTAATACTCAAAAGTAATTAATCACCAAATAATCACTTACAGTATTAAATTTCAATAAGAGTACTATTAAATGCACTAATAATTAGCAAATTGTACTATTATATCAAGAGACACGGTATAATGTCTCGCGCCAAGTACACGCGGAGCGAGACGCACTGTGACTCTTTTACGCGAATGCACGAGTTGCGAGTACGGTAACGAAAATCACAACTTCTATAAAGCAGGACATACACGTGTGTGTGTGTGCCCTGCTTTAATAAAAATCATTAAACTGCAGTTAAATACTTTTAAAGCGCGTCACTAACCTACATAGGTTAGTTGACGCGCTTTAAACACTTAAATACTTTTAAAGCGTCACTAATCTATACGCCAAAAGACTATCATTTCGAATTATGTTACACTTCTGACTTCTGACTTACCAACCAAACAGTTGTCACGTGATCTGCTGTATGCGCGTGCGGCCACTGAGCATGCGCATGTGGACGCAGGGCATGGTCGTAGTCGCTGCATCTTGTCGGTATGACAGGAATCATAATCTGATTCCTGTCAACTTTAACCGTTAACATCTCGCTTCGCAGGGCAGAGCGACACTTTTTTCTGCCAGATTCGGTCGTTTCGTGCAAAAACGCGTCGATTAAGGTGGTTCGAAAGTAAACTAAAAGACTAGCCACATAAATAAAACTTTGGGAGGTTGTTCTTTAACATATATCCCGCGGAAAAGAGTTATATATGTTTTAAATATGGTTTATATTAGTCATTTATATGAACGAAATTAAACTCAAATAAAAACCAAATATTGAATATAAAAGTAATTAAATTTAAATATGTTCCAAATATGGATCAAAATTAAATTTAAATAAGATATTGCTATTGGATTCAACTTGTCCAAGCGCATATATGGATCATATTAATACTTAATAAGCATCTAATCAACCTGAGTTCAAATTTTATTTATACTTGAAACAAATAAGATTTTAATTAACACCCAAATTAAATTTTTATTTAATTGAAAGTGTTCCCATTGACCCATCATATATATTTTCATATTTAATCAAAAATTGTGATTCATAAGATTTTAATAAACCTGCGATTTAAGTGAGTCTTGCGTTGTAGTCTGTTAGATTATAGGTTCATTATTGAATCTATTTTTGTTATTATTAACTACAAATCTGCATGTTTAATTTCTATTTCGTGATTTCCGTCATCTATCTACCTTGTCGGTGTGTCGGCTTTGTTTCGTTAAACTGGCCTACAACAAATAAGCGTCTACGATTTTCTTTCGTTCGCTAGTGTGATAAAACAAAGGATTTGTGCAACTGCAGCAGAATTTAATTTTGTCTTTTCAATATTTCATTCTGTTTATGTGATTTCTGATCGCAAATAATGTCTGAGGAGCTGTGGTTTGTCATTGAAGAAGAATTGGAAAAGTCATTCTCAACAATATCCCATATCGACGTCATCCCATATACGATGAAATGACAGTTAAAGTATAGCCAACGAAGTATTTCCCAGTGAAAACAGCCCAGTCAAAATGACGTCAATATATGATATCAAAATTGTTGTTTGTCGTCATTGCGTCAAAGGAATAGATCAATATGACCAAAAATTAACACCATGTAGATTGACGTTTTGCGCGATGAAACATCATAGGAAAAGGTGGAAGTGAACTTTTAGATGATATAATTGAGTGTTATGTGGGAAAAACTCGATTAATCACGTTGACATCAAAATGACATCAAAATGACTACATTATGATGAGACAATTTGATCTACTTAGTTATTTTCTTAAAATGGATCTCCAGCGTTGTTTTATAGTGTGTATTGCAATTTACATATATTTCGAACGTTTGGAGCTTCCGTGATCGCGCTTATTGTGATATTATTGAAGACCATACATCGCATAAAGGTCTTCAATAATATAAAAAGTTCCTCATATTTTTTCAGAAATTTTGCAAAAATTGGGACTTATAAAAAATTCTAAAAATATATATAAAATTTCTCAGATACTTTCAGAAATAATTGGATGAAGATTTTCGGAATATTTCAATATCCATATGTATAAAAATTTCTGATGAATTGCACAGATTTTCTTACAATCAGACTTCTACAGAAATATATTGGCGAAAAATATTTTATTCTTATCTTTTTTGAGTTTTTCTAAACACGTTCCAATTTGTATTAAAAAATTTGAAAAATTCTGAATATTTTGAGAAAATCTGAAAATTTTTATAGAAATTTTGATTAATAATAATATAAAAAATTATGATATTTTTCCACCAGGATTACTAGATTTCGACAAATAAAATCGTAAATGTTCTAATGGATTTTCTTACTTTTGTGATTTTCACCTCATTTCAAGATACATAATCGCTCCCCACTCCCCAGAAGTTTATTGGTTACCGGCGTTACCGCGTCGCGTCGCGTCGCGTCGCTTCTTGTCGCGCGCAAGTGTTTCCGAGTCCTGTGTGTAGGAGCTCATTGAGAGAAAGTTTCATGTGCGCAATAAACTGATAGCTGATCAGCATCGGATAGAAGACATGGATAGAGAACCAGTAAGTACGAATTGTCTGCAATATTTATTTCTTTTTTACACTTATTTGGTAGCACATAGTAATTGAGGTTAAGTTAGGTTAACCAGTATTCTCCACGTGGATGTAAGTGGATATAGTAATGTATTTGCATGCACTTGGCCGGAAAACATGCAGACAAATAACATTGGGAGCTTTCCAACAAGCGACACAAGTCAACACAAACATCGTTTCATCTTTTTTTTTGTCAATAAGTAACAAAGACAAAATGACACTTGTGGAGATTTGTTCGCTTGTTGGAAAGCTCCCATTGTAACACGACATTGATAACATATCTGTGCCTGTTCAGAGTTTGCAAAAGAAAACAAGGAAGAACAATGATAATAACAATGGGAGAAATTATACAGGATGTTATTAAAGGTACATAACGAAAATTGGAACATTGATCTAAATAAACAGAAAATATCTATGTTTATAAGCTGTGGTAAGTCCCATATTAGCTTAGTCAAAATAGGAAATTTGACAGAAATAATTCCAAAAGTTTTGAAATTTGGTAGAGATGTTTGTTTAAGCTTATTAATAAACGTCTAAAAAATCCTGATAAGTTGAAGATAAACATTCGCCACCTTGAAAAAATAAGTGCATTTTTTCGGTTTTTTGCATATATCTTGTGAAATATAGATTTTATTGAAAAAATAGTTATTATATCAAGATGAAAATTAAATTGTCTACAAAAAAGTATTATTCAATTCTTTTATAACTATAATAGTTTTCGAGAAAATGGACTGCGAATGTCGCGTAAGTAGTGAAGTCTAAACACTTTTTATATTATACACGAAAATCTTTATTTTTTTATTGTACCATCTTTTTCTACTAATTAATTTAAACAACTTTTATCTGATAAAAATTTAAGTGTTGCAAGGGGAACATAATATAATTTGACTTTAGGTATAGGTATTAAGATCATAAAAAATTGAAAGATCACTTTCAATTTTTCTAGTAAAACACTATATTCTTGAAACTAAATCAAATCAAAGTCCTGTACCATATTTCCCTCCAACAAACAATTGTCGAGATGTTGTATTGAAAAAGTTACTAAGTTTTCCTTAAATATCTTAAAAATATTAGGCGAATAAAAAAGTTTTTAGACAAAAGTTGTTCAAATTAATTAGTAGAAAAAAGATTGTACAAAAAAGTAAAGGTTTTTCATGTCTAATATAGAAAGTGTTTGAAGCTCACTAGCTACTCACGCGACATTCGCAGTCCATTTTCTCGAAAACTATTATAGTTATGAAAAAATTGAATATACTTTTTTGTAGACAATTTAATAAGTTTTTTATTTTAATAATATTTAGATTTTACAAAATATATGCAAAAAAAACTGAAAAATGTATATATTTTTCAAGATGGCAGCGAACGCTCACCTTCAATTCATCATAAACTTTTCAGACATTTATTAGTAAGCCTAAACGAACATCTCTACCAAGTGTCAAAAATTTTAGAATTATTTCTGTGAAATGCTTGTATTGAAACCTATTTTGACTATGCTATATGATATGTTAATTAATATGTATAATGCATATGTTAAAAACATACTAAGCAATTATTATAATCATCTTTTATCATTTTTTGTACCCTAATAGCAAGATTTGTTTCATTCTTAAATGTGTCATTATTTCAGGCACATTATCTAGCTGTTTCTTCAGAACGCAGTGTCACAGGAAACATTTTGTCCAAGTTGATTTTAAATGGTCCTCGTCAAACTGATAAGTTGGAGTGAATCAAAAGCGATAAAACAAAGTTCTCAAATATAAGATTATGTGAAGTTGTATTTGGTAAGATGTAACCTTAAATGTTTTTAATTTATCATGTATAATCTCTTAGTTTTTATTCTATTTGCATCAAGCTATTTCTTTAGTATCTGTATGGTACACGAAATATACATTAGTATATGTTTGTTCTGCTGATAATATCATTTTATCGCAATTTTCTTTGCAGGTGCAGTTAAAATTAAGATTTCATGATGGTTTCTTACTGATGCTAAAGCCAAAATCAAGTGTTGGTTCTAAACTTCTAATGGAAGGAGAGTTAATAATATTCATGATTCTGACGCCTAAAATATATTTGTAGTTTTTTATTATATTTTGATTATATTTGAAAATCAGTTTCAAACACATTAAAAAACGCTTGTAAAACATTGCCTGTTGATTAAGACCACAACATTTCGGCAAGCTACAACTGGGGCTGAATTCTTGAATTTATTTGCAATAGAAAGGTATGCGCAAATTCTACTCTTGCAGAAAAGTTGCAAGTTGATCGCATGGCTTTTAGTTAATTAACTTGCAATTTTTCTATAAGATCAGATTTTCCGCATACGTTTTTCTTGCGAATAAATTCAAGAATCCAGCTCCAGGTGCGCGCGCGCTGTGCCTTAAAAGCCTCATTAAAAACGTATAAAGGTCTTATTTGAATTCAACATATTAAGAACATATAAAAATCCTATTTGAATTTAATGAAATTTGAATAAGATTTACAACTTATTAATTTCATATATGGTTTCAATAAGATTAATATTTAAATTGAATATATTAGCTAATTAAATCCTTATTAAGCCAAATTAAATACGAATATTTTGATGATAAAATGATACTATAAGAAGTACGTATATATACTTTGTATACTACGAAACATACGTACGAGTATACACGTCGATTAAGAATATACGACATGTATTTATGCGCACTCCATATGTTCGAGATATTTAATCGAAATGTATATCGGCATTTCTTATATATTCTTAATTAAATTTTATATATAGAACAAATATGAGCTATATTAATGCAGTTATTCAGCATTAATTTAAATCAAATAAAATTTAAATGGAGATTTTATTAAGGTCCATATAAAGTTCATATTTAACTTTTTTCTGCGGGTAATAAACCATCTCTCAAAACTAGCGTTTCGGCCCGCGCTTCGCGCGGGAATTATCATATACTATTATATAAAACGCTACTGTTTGTCTGTCTGTCCGTCCGTCCGTCTGTCCGCGAACTACTCATTCGTTAGCGGATCGAATCTTTACCAAAAGTATATGAAGTAGAGGTAGAATTTCCCGGGGAGTGCCATGACGTGTATAGTTTTTCGTTACCGATTTTCTGGAAACCGGTTTTTCTAATTCTTTCAAATTTCGGGAAATAATTAACCAAATCTCAAAGAATTATAGATCAAATAGGGGTAGAATTTTCCGGGGAGTGCTATAAAGTGTATAATTTTTTGTTACCGATTTTTTGGAAGCCGGTATTAGAAATTTTCCAATTTTTCGGGAATTAATTGACCCAATCGCAAAAAGTTGTATATGAAGTAGGGGTAGAATTTTCCGGGAATTGCCATAATGTGTACGGTTTTTGTTACTGATTTTTTTGGAAACCGGTTTTTAATTTTTCGGGAAATAATTGATCGAATCTCTTCGTTAGTGGACCGAATCTTTATCAAAAGTATATAAAATAGTTGTAGAATTTCCCGGGGAGTGCCATGATGTGTATAGTTTTTCGTTACCAATTTTTTGGAAATCGGTTTTTAAAATTTTCCAAATTTTTCTCACAGAATTATAGATTAAACAGGGTAGAATTTTCCGGGGAGTGTCATGATGTGTATAGTTTTTCGTTACCGATTTTCTGGAAACTGTTTTTTTAATTTTTCGGGAAATAATTGATCGAATCTATTCGTTAGTGGACCGAATCTTTACTAAAAGTATATGAAATAGTTGTAGAATTTTCCGGGGAGTGCCATGATGTGTATAGTTTTCGTTACCGATTTTTGAAAATCGGTTTTAAAATTTTTCAAATTTTTTTCACAGAATTATAGATTAAACAGGGGTAGAATTTTCCTGGGAGTGTCATGATGTGTATAGTTTTTTGTTACCGATTTTCTGGAAACCGGTTTTTTAAATTTTTTAGAGAGAAAAAGAGAGAGAGAGAGAGAGAGAGAGAGAGAGAGAGAGAGAGAGAGAGAGAGAGTGAATGTGTGAGTGAATTGAACGTATTTTTCGTCTGATTTACTTGACATCGTCGAATACTATAGTATATTTTCACGTTTGTTTCATGTTTTCTTAGTGTGTAAATATACTATAAAGTATATTTCACGTTTATTTAAAGACAACTTAAATCGAAAAATCCGATTTTCGAAGTAATAGATTCTGAGACCGCGCGAAGCGCGGGCCAAGCATCTAGTACTTTATAGTATATTTACACACTAAGAAAACATGAAACAAACGTGAAATATACTATAGTATTCGACGATGTCAAGTAAATCAGACGAAAAATACGTTCAATTCACTCGCACATCACTCTCTCTCTCTCTCTCTCTCTCTCTCTCTCTCTCTTTCTCTCTCTCTCTCTCTCTCTTTCTCTCTCTTTTTCTCTCTAAAAAATTTAAAAAACCGGTTTCCAGAAAATCGGTAACAAAAAACTATACACATCATGACACTCCCAGGAAAATTCTACCCCTATTTAATCTATAATTCTGTGAGAAAAATTTGAAAAATTTTAAAAACCGATTTTCAAAAAATCGGTAACGAAAAACTATACACATCATGGCACTCCCCGGGAAATTCTACAACTATTTCATATACTTTTAGTAAAGATTCGGTCCACTAACGAATAGATTCGATCAATTATTTCCCGAAAAATTAAAAAAACCAGTTTCCAGAAAATCGGTAACGAAAAACTATACACATCATGACACTCCCCGGAAAATTCTACCCCTGTTTAATCTATAATTCTGTGAGAAAAATTTGGAAAATTTTAAAAACCGATTTCCAAAAAATTGGTAACGAAAAACTATACACATCATGGCACTCCCCGGGAAATTCTACAACTATTTCATATACTTTTGATAAAGATTCGGTCCACTAACGAAGAGATTCGATCAATTATTTCCCGAAAATTAAAAAAACCGGTTTCCAAAAAAATCAGTAACAAAAACCGTACACATTATGGCAATTCCCGGAAAATTCTACCCCTACTTCATATACAACTTTTGCGATTGGGTCAATTAATTCCCGAAAAATTGGAAAAATTTCTAATACCGGCTTCAAAAAAATCGGTAACAAAAAATTATACACTTTATAGCACTCCCCGGAAAATTCTACCCTATTTGATCTATAATTCTTTGAGATTGGTTAATTATTTCCCGAAAATTTGAAAGAATTAGAAAAAACCGGTTTCCAGAAAATCGGTAACGAAAAACTATACACGTCATGGCACTCCCCGGGAAATTCTACCTCTACTTCATATACTTTTGGTAAAGATTCGATCCGCTAACGAATGAGTAGTTCGCGGACAGACGGACGGACGGACAGACAGACAAACAGTAGCGTTTTAATAATAGTATTCGCTC
>JASTWP010001993.1:0-54013 GCA_030770255.1 Temnothorax ravouxi | reverse complement strand
TCCTGACCATTATCCCCTTTTTGTTACTTTTGACATGACTGATAGAAAACGAAAAGACTGAAAGAGTTAATATAATTAATCTTAAGAAATTGCAAGGTTTAAGTCGAAAGGAAGATTGGGAGATGGTCAAAAGTATAACTGCTACCGATGCTGCTCTGGAGTGTCTAGTCAGTAAAATAAAAAGAATCATGGATCTATCTACGAGCAAAGAGAGGAAAAATCCCCCCCAAAAAAGAAAGGATTGGATTACAAAGGGGCTTACTATATCATGTAATACTAAGGAAACACTGCATGAAATGTGGAAAAATAACTGTAATAATAAAGAAGTGGAACTTGAATATAAAAATTATGCAAAATTGTTACACAAAGTAATAAACAGAGCCAAATTTTTGTTGATAAGAAAGAAGTCGAAAAAAGGAGCAACAATAGTAAGTCTCTGTGGAATTTTGTGCGGGAAAAAATTGAATAAAAGTAAAACTAAATCAAATAGCTTTATTGGTAAAATTAAAGTTAATAATAGAATAATTGAGGAACCATCAGAACTTGCAAATACTTTTAACAATTTCTTTTGCACTATTGGTACGAACCTAGCTGAAAAAATAACAGCTCTAAACCGGTCCGACTTGAAAAAGTACCAGTTAATAACAAGTCGATTTTTCTTTACCCTACCATAAAAGAAGAAATTATTGACGCAATAACAATCTGAAAAACAAAGCTGGAGGGGATAATGGGATTAGTGCCAAGGTCATTAAACACTTGTAAATGAGATTGCGGATCCGCTAGAGTACAGCTTGAATTTGTGTATGAAAAATGGTGAATGGCCGGAAAAATTAAAGTATGCGGTTGTTGTTCCTATATACACTCGTCACAAAAATTAAAGGAACACTTAAATTTTCTTAAAAACTAGGCAAAATTTGAGCAGCTGTATCTTCGTTAAAAATGAACAAAATTTAAGTTAAAAAAAGGGTTTTAAAGCTTGAAATCTCTACTTTCAGAAGATCATTATTTTTTTTTAGTTTCTGTGAGTTTGGTAATTTTTACATATAGAAAACCACGAGCTGGACAAAATGGGAAATTTTCTTCTCACTTTGTGGGCCTGTCACGTGCTCAAAAAATTCTGCGAAATTTTTTGACTTCCCAATGTGAAAGCTCGAAGTTTTCCCTACAAAATCTTTTTTTAAAAATGTTTCTACGATTTTTTGTTACTGAGTTAACGCGGATTGAATAAGAAATGAGCATTTTGACTTTGATTGCTCATAACTCCGTTAAAAATCATTGTACCGCAATTCGCAAAATGGATTCTTAAAGCTAAAACTTTGCTCTATCAAGTCGTATAATCGCCAATTTTTCCATAAAGATGTTTGGATACATTACAAGTGAGTAAAGATGTCGTAAAAATTTGCAATTTTTTACTTTCTTATTTAGATCCAAAAAACAATTGTGCAGAACAACAACAAAAATTTATTCTTTACGTTTTTTTGTACTTTTAAGTATCCTACATTTAAAAAAAATTTGCCAAATAGCTATGAGATTTTCTTCATGGTGGCCACTATGGTTTTACGGGGCAAAACGTACAAAAAATTGTGATATTGCTTAATTTCAGTAAAAATCAAGAAAAAAAATTAAAAATAACGTCTGGCAAACGTTGAAAAACTGTTTTCAATTACGCTGACAATACATTGAAGATGAGTAAGTGTCAGCATAAGCTAGAAAGACTTTTTTATAAAAAATTAATGTTTTGTGTTTTAAAATTTTGAAAAAATACCGCCGGCATTAGCGTTACCCAAAGCATACGAGGAGGTTGCCCGGTCGGATTTACGCTTTGTTATGCGCGCGTGCGCGTGCGTATGTGTATGTGTGTCATTCAGCTGAGATCCCGCGACTCGTCGCTTTCGCAGTATTTTATGACTCTAAACTCATTCATAAGGGGTAACTGTTATTCTGTAATAAAAATTATTTAAATGATAGAAAACAAGCGGTTAAAATTAATAGAATTTTCGGTGAGGATAAAACTATCTCCATTGGAGTTCCACAAGGTACAATACTAGGACCTCTTCTTTTTATCGTATATATAAATGATCTGTTATCACTTTTGCCTGATGAGACTATAACTTCTTATGTGGATGACACCGTGATTGTAACGACGGAAGATTCCTGGGAGAGGGCGAGGACAAAAATGAATAGGTATCTGAATGTAGTTTTTCAATGGCTCTGTGTGAATCAGCTCTCTTTAAATATTAACAAGATAGTTTTTATTACTTTTGAAATATACTCGAATGGTAGACCTGATAACATTGTTGCGGCCCCAATTAATGTAATAACAAATAAGAATAGTATTGTGAAATTAATGTAATAATAAATAAGAATAGTACTAACAATAAGAAAGACCGAGAATAACATGAAGCAACGCGACCGAGAAAGCCCGAAAGGATTACGCAAAACCGAGTCAACAAGAGTATGAGTTGCGCGATCGGCCTACATCCGATCGGGCGACTCAGCGATAACGAAGGACGTAAGAGATAATAAAAGAAAGCGAGAGAAGAAGACGAGAGGGCAATTGGAGTCTCGGAGCGACGGACGTTTCACGCGAATAATCTGTAACTCAGAGTAATTTATTAAAGTATCAGTTTAATTAAAGTGTCGTGTACAATCCTTTCCGCCTTCCCTGTGGAACGAAGAACCCCTGTGCCCGGACGACGGGCACAACATCAATATTCAGATTAATAACCAAGACATTAAGAGAGTCGTTTCAACAAAGTACCTTGGCGTTATTGTAGATCAAACTATGAAATGGGAACCACATGTAAATTATATTATAAAGAAAACTAGATATTTATTGTTTGTTTTCACAAAGTTGGTCAAGTTTTTATCGCAGGAATCGATGTTAATTAATTATTTACCATGTCCTTTTTAATAGTATAGCGTCCTATGGCATTTTGGCGTGGGGCGGGGCGTACAATAATGTTATTAACAAACTAATATCTATACAAAATCGAATTATAAAAATTGTTATGAAATCTGGAATTAATAATAAAACGCCACTAAACGCTAAATGTATTTTCGCCGTTGAGACTTTGAGCCATCATTATAATTATCATCAATTAAATTTTGAATCTTCCACTAGCATTACAAGAAAAAAAGTTATTGCTACCTATGATCTACAGAACAATAAATTTTAAAAGTAATTTTATAACTTCTTTGAAGTTATTCAATTTGTTACCAATTGATCTAAAATGTTTAAAAGTTTCAAATAGAACTTAAAAAAAAAGTATTTTTTAAGTGAATTATGGGTAATTACAATACAGTGATAAGGACACGAGCGAAACCCACTATAGCGTGATTGTTGTTTCTTCATAATTTTATTTTTTTGTTATATTTTTTCTCTTTCTCTTTCTTGTTATATTCTTCTCTTTTAGTTTTTAAGTACCAGTCCTATGTACAAGCAATTTAATTGCCTCTATAGGATTTTATTTGCAAATATTGTTTTTGTAAATAATATTTTACTGGTGAATAAATAAAATAAATAAATTTAAAAATATATATATATATATATGTATATATACATTCTCTCTTTGTAATTTGCGCAGTATTAAAAAATTTTACATATATATTTTTTAATAGATACCACTTGTTATTTAGGTTTTTTCGAGGTAGATATCATTAGGTTTATTATTATTATTATATCACTTGGATTGAATAAAGTAACAATTTCGTAATTTAATAATTTTGTTAAGAAAAATTAAAGCTACTACCACCTAGGTTAGAATAAATTTTATTTATTTTTGAATTTAAAATTAATGATGCTACCACTTGGTTTTTTTTTAGGTAACAACCACGCGTGTACTTGTTGCCCTTTTTTTACCTTTTTTGAAAAAGGTAAATTTGTACTGATATCATACATTTTGTAGTGTTACGCATCCTCTTCTAAAAAAGGCATGTCATCGAATTTATCGACATATTGTTGTCGCTTTTCCGCAATGCGGATTGGTTCTTTTGTTGTGCTTATATACATTTACCTGAGATAATTATTTATTATTAAAAAAATTAATAATTATTTTCCTCTAATTATTAATTTTCAAATGAGTAGTAATTTATTTTTGACAAACTACTAATTATTTTAATAATCTACTAATTAGAAAAGATTTACAATTTAACAAATTATTAAGTAATAGATAATTACCAAAATATTAATTTTTTAGATAAGACGCGAATTATGCGGGAGATGTGACCCTAAACGGAGATAGAGAGGATACAGTCGGAGTGTGACGCTTAATTAAATTGGATTTTTCATAAACACTTTAAATACACATATTTTATATTTAACTAATAGATCCGAGATACCTTTTACATTAGCAATATACATTAACAATAAAACTTATATTTATTGTAATTTATAAATATTTTGATAAAGACATTACATACACATTTTCTATTTTACGAATGGCGAGTAATATATGCATTATTTTATAATTAGTCAAAGTTTTACATAATTCAGTTTTTTTCTCTTAAAGAACTTAAAGATCACGCAGCAATCATTAAATTTACAATATTATAATTATATAATTATAGTAAGAATTCATGTAAAATACAAGAAATGGCTGCGTCTAATCTTGATTTAAAGTGTAAGAAATCAATCTAAATTTTGTAAGATAGATAAAAAAAGAAAGATTTGAATAATTAATTGAAAATTAAAACCTAATGGAGAGAGACGATAATATCAGATTCTGATTATTATCGGAAAGGATTAAAGTATGGTTTTGTATTTTCATATTGTAATTATTATATTTATTCAAGTCATTAAACTATTCATGTATTTTTATTTTCCCTCCAAATGTTTGCGAAAACTTAACTATTTAGTAGAGTTAATGATGAAATAATCGAGTAAATTAATTAAATATTATCACATAACTGAATGAATTAAACTCACAGTCCTTAAAAATACAATGTAGCTACAATAGGGGTACTCAAATAAGTTAGAGTTTAACGGTTTGACAGGTTATGTCGGGTTAAAGTCGAGTAAAAAGTTAATTTTTAAACATTGGGCGCGTTACTCTTTAAGGTTATGCAAAATACATAAGTCACTCATTAACCTATCACATTAATCTTTGAGTTAAAAGTTTAAAAATTAACTTTTTACTCAACTTTAACCCGACATAACCTGTCAAACCGTTAAACTTTAACTTATTTGAGTACCCCTAATATATATATATATATATATATATATATATACATACATATATGTATTCACTGACAATGAGAGAAAACGAAGTAGTTGTGGCAACTATTCGTTTGGCAACTACTACAATTTAAGTACTTGTAACTAGTTTTCCAAAGTAATAAGAACTAAATAGTACTGAATACTATAAAAATATAGTCACAGAAACAATATTTGTCAACTATTAATTGGTAGTGAAATAGCGCCTCAACTATAAATTATTATAGTTATATAGACTCCATAAAATAAGATATGACAATAATATTTTTCCAGTTTAGACAAATATTTTTTTGAAGTGAAGCATTTTCCAGAAACCAACGCGGCGCAGGCGGCAGGGCGAGCTCAAAAGTTCGGCTCGCGTCCGCTACGCAGCGCATCGCCAGTATCTTTTTGCGATGTTAAAATTCAACATCGATTCCTATAACTAGGGCCGCTCAGCAGAGTTTTTCCAGCGATCCTTCTAAGAATCGCCAGTCATCTTTTAGTTTAACAAATAAGAAATTATTCTTTAGACAACTCTAAAAACTATGTTCCCTTTACTACAAAAATTATGTTAATATTACTACAATAATATTATTCATGTTACTACAACATACTTTTTGCATACCCAATATATTTTTTGTTAATGCCACAATTTTTTTGTAGTTTATATAACTTATTTATTGTTGTTATTACAACTATATTATACATAATTGAGGCGCTATTTATCCACAAATTTCTAGTTGCTTTGTCCACAAATTTCTAGTTGCTGATACAAATTTTTTCTCTGAGTGTTACAATCTGTTTTATAATGAATCTTATCAATTGTACGATAAAACAAAGTTATTTATCTGGTTATAATATTTACAGTCTTTGAATCTGAATCCTTTAAACGACGAAATTGGACAATTCGTTAAATATAAGTTTATCAGATTTTATCTTTCTTCCTATTTTTATCCGACACTGTATACTTGTCGTAACTTTTCGTTGGATCAAAAGGTTCCCATCTACTCGCTGAAAAAATGTGTTTGTTCCTCTCGTACTTTTAATTGTGATAAATACCTAAAAGTAAAACTTTTCCAGCATGTGATTCCTCAGTTTTGACAGAAGCATTGTGCATAACACGAATATCATCGTGAACGTCAAATGTGAACAGAGGCCCGCTCTTTCCTCGTGCCTAATCGCAATATTACATACATTAAAATAACATGCCAACATTGTGCTTCATAAGTTTTATCACTTAGTATCTTTATTTAGTTACAATATAAGATCCTCCTTGACATACATTAACTGATCTGTCATTACTGTTTTAAGCTCGTTGAATTCACGCCTCAGAACTTCTAAACATCTCTGAAGAAGCTGACAGATAGAATTACCTGTATGTAAAATCAAATTTATGCAGCAGAACATTATATATCACGCCAATGTTACTCCAAAAGTGGCACTGAAATAAATTCTCTAAATCACTGAGACATTCACTTTTCTTCATTATAACATTCCGATGATGGCCAGATCCATCCCAATAACTGAATGTGATCTCAATTTTTTCTTCCTTCAACGCGTCTACTTTTTACTTTCTAGCTCATTCTTGCCTTAATTTTTTACTAAGTTTGTTTTCCTCCTCCTCCCTTTCCCTATCTGGCAAGAAACTTGTATCTACATCTGGATTTTTCTTAATATTCTTAATCGCAGAGCCATCAGTTGCACATTTTTTGACTGCGGGGATTTTTCTGCATCTTTTCTTCGCCGCTAGCGCTTTTTCCTTTTCCTGCTCTTTTTCATGTTCCATCTATATCAAAGCATCAAATATACGTACAAAAACACAAATTATGAGATAATCAGGATCATAAGAAGATCGTAAGAAATTACTTGTGGGTATCAGAACTCGTGAGATGTTCGCTCAATTTAACGATGGCTTTTCTCTTGCATTCCTTGCTGAAAATGAACGATTAAATACGATTGGTTCCGTATTAAGTTTGGTGAAATTGAATCGAAATGAATGCGTTTTCAATCCGGTTAATCGGATGTCTGATTGGAAGTAAATCGGTTCTAATAACAAATCAATTGGAATCGTCTTTAATTCAGCATTTTTGGATTGATCTGAATCCGCCGTTATCGGTTTCAATCGTATTAATGCCAATCCATTTTAATCGGGTGAATAAAGTGACCACATGAATCGTATTGAATTTGCATCAATCGTAAAATTTCAATACAACACTGGAATCGGACTTAATACTATATTTCCGGATCAAGAATCCAGATTCATGCGGATTCAAAATTTTTAATCGGATTTAATCGGTCACTTTTAGCATATACGTGCGTGTACGATTTTATGGATACACCTTCCTTCTTAAATATTTCCTCGGCATTAGCTCTCTACGGTCAATACTTATCTACATATATTTCACAATCTGTCACGACGCGACGACGAGTGGGCGGAAATCACGAAAACGTGGCCAAAAGTCGAAAAATCAAATTTATTATTTTGGATTTATAACTATACAGCCTTATAGGGAACATTCCCGTGCATATAATGGCAAAAAAAGGGAAGACTATTTTCCATATCTAACTTTCTATCTCAGTATGAAATTGCCCTTCGAGAGAGTAGCACTCGCCGCGTATAAATACAAGCGATTTTTGGTCGACTTTGAACGAGTGTAACTTTCGACATGAGTGTTATTTGATCGCAACTGCGGAATGGAGGGTGTTCCTGGAGGTATGTAGAATATTTCTGTTTTAATTTTTTATTTATTTAAGTTTAGCATGTATTTAATTTAAAGATAAACAATTGGTGTCCATAAATTGTGAATTTTGTGAATTAGATCTATATTCAACGGTGGCAAAAGTTAAATCCCGTGATATCTCGTGATGTTTCAAGTACCAATCTTTAGTTTAAAGTGTTACGCGATGGAATTTCGCAAAATTAGCTGCGGCAAACTGCGGCACGCGTTGTATGGTTATTTTTGCTAAACTAGGTTAGGTTCTTGAGTTGAAAATCTGTTAAAAGTTATTTATATTACAGAATCACGATCGAGTGACGATCAATTCATACATACATATAAGGACGTATTTCTTATAATGAAGAATACCCTGCGAATGGGCTTCGATCGACGAACAGGTTCAGCATTTAGAAGAAAGTTTGACGGCAAAGAATAATTATCCCTTTAAATTAAACTCAGATGACAAGGCCACAATATCAAAGCTATTCCACAAACCTAGCTTAGCAAAAATGACCATACAACGCGTGCCGCAGGTTGCCGCAGCTAATTTTGCGAAATTCCATCGCGTAAAACTTTAAACTAAAGATTGGTACTTGAAACATCACGAGATATCACGGAATCTTTAACTTTTGCCACCGTTGAATATAGATCTAATTCACAAAATTCACAATTTATGGACACCAATTGTTTATCTTTAAATTAAAAACATGCTAAACTTAAATAAATAAAAAATTAAAATAGAAATATTCTACATACCTCCAGGAACACCCTCCATTCCGCAGTTGCGATCAAATAACACTCCTGTCCAGTGATGGCAGTTTTGAAGCCCAGCACCACGGTACTGTTGGAGTGGGGGAGCACCACTACAAGCCCGCGCCGTGTCCTGTGTGCGCTCCGCGCTCGGCTCTGCTTCGGGTCTTTAGAGACGAGCAGACGTATTATGTTCCTTCTCCTTTCCTCCTATTCAGCCACGAAAGCGACACGCGACGCGCTTTCGCGTTCTGTTACGCGTTGAATGCCTTTTCTAGATATCAATCAAGTAATCAGATTAAAGATTTTTGGTTACTGGATTAATCAATTCTAATTACTTGATTAATCAATTGCTCGATTAATCAATAAACTAACTGCATATAAACAAATTATATTATATCTCCCCGTCGACCGTTATCTACGACTTCGATGATTATAAACTAAGTAAAAGAATTTGTTGCTCGGCTCTTTTTGGTATTAAAATATTCTATGGACCGTGCCCTGTCAGAATATGCAACTTGCGATTTTGTTGCTCGCCTCTAACTCTAAATAATAAAATTATGATAACCGAATTACTTAGTTAATTATTAATTGAGAAAAGCTATTTTTTGATTACTCGATTAATCAAGTAATCTGAATAATCATCTTTGTATTACTCGATTAATCAAGTAATCGGAATAAGAATTTTTTGATTACACGATCAATCAAATAATCAGAATAAAAATTTTTGGTTACTGGATTAATCAATTCTGATTAATTGATTAATCAATTGCTCAATTAATCAATAAACAGTGTAAAATATTCATCGACATTAAAACGGAACGATTAAATAAGATTAAATTAATAAAATTTAAAAGAGGAGCTTTATTAGACATAAAGATAACATTAAGTTAACCATTTTCATTGTTACAAGTGGTCTTCCACACTACCTATGAGGTGCCACTAATAGTGCGTTAGGTTTTTAACGTGGACCTTCGCCTGTAGCCCTATTATACCACATTTTTTTATATATGTACATATAGGTATAACCTCTTAACGTAAATATAGAAACATGTTAAAAACCGAAATTTTTAATTCATTTTTTTGTGCTATTGTGCTTAGTTATACTGAGTGCGTACTAGTGTGATTATTCGAATTCGCTAATTGAAAGGAAAACTTAGGAATGGATACAGTATTTCAAATAAGTGAAAAGTTTAAAATATTTTTTACATCACATTTTATTTAAAAATATAGATTAAAGGTTCCATATTTCGGGGCCCGGTCACCCCAACCGGTTCGGCCGCCCCGACCGCTCGGCCGCCCCGATCGCTTCGGCCGCCCCGCCCGCCGCCTCGGCCGCCCCGACCGCCGCCTCGGCCGCTCTGACCGCCGCCTTGGCCGCCCTGACCGCCGCCTTGGTTGCTCCGCTGGCGGTACCAGCGGTCTCGACTTTGGCCCGCTCCCCTTTTTCTCATTCCTTAAAACAAAAAAATATATATAATTAATTTCATTAATATACATATTCATTAATATATATAATTAATTCAATAATGTACTTTTTCGCAACGGTTGTTGCTGCTGCTGCTGCTGCTGCTGCTGCTGCTGCTGGGGTAGCGGCTGTTGTTGCTGCTCCAGCTGCTGCTGCTGCTGCTGCTGCTGGGGCAGCGGCTGTTGCTGCTGCTGCTGCTGCTGCTGCTGCTGGTGCTCACACAAGAAATCCAGCTTTCGCTGGATTTCTTGTAGGACCGTTGGCACGTTCTTCTTAGGAGTTTTTATTGAAATAAGAAAAAAAAAATTGAATAACAATAAAACTCTAATGATAAATATTACTTAAGATTTAAAAAGGCTAAAGAGTAAAAGCCGATTGTCCACAATAATAAATATGCTTCAAAAGTTATAAATAAAAAAGTATAAACGTTGCACAAATTGCTAATTTTAAATTTAAAAAAAGAAGCCCTTGATTATTATCAATTTTTATTAATTTTATTATATTCTTCAGTTTTTCTACCCCTACTTCATATATAATTCGTTAAGATTTGGTTGATTAGTTCTGGAGTTATAGAAATTTCGATAAATTTGGTACACACACACACACACACACACACACACACACACACACACACACACACACACACACACACACACACACACACACACACACACACACCACACACACACACACACACACACACACGCACACGCGCGCACACACACACACACACACACACACACACACACACACGGGCATTTTAAACAAAAGTGATTTTTTTTCGACGTTTTAAAACCTTCTAAACACTTTGCCAAAGATACCTTAAAAAATTTTTTTTCATGAAAACAAAGCTTCCTCTATGAGGAAGCAAAAGTTTTAAATTTATCAAATATACTCTTTTACGGAACATTTTTACACGGATCTCACATATAAATATTATTCTACAGACGTGAAAAGCAATCACTTATTTTATTTTGTTTAAGTAACAATTTCCTTCAGCAAAGAATATTTTTATAATATAATGTAAGATATACTCTTGACAAGTCTAGAATATGTTTTAAATAAATGTGATTATGATGACTTTAGAGTAGAATTTGCGATATTATTTACACTGAAAAAGGTGTAATAATAGCTAAAAACATTTATATAAATTTATTTATATCTTTGAAACATATTTGTTAGCACGGACAACCGGTTTTGACTCCTTAACTCCTTTAAACTTTCTTAATAAAGAAAGAAAAATAATTTGATGTATTACTTACGAGACGAATCGGTCTGCATAGCGTCCGCTTTCGTGGTCGAACATAAACTCAATAAGATGGAAACACAACCGACCGCGTATATATATATATATATATATATATATATATATATATATATATATATATATATATATATATATATATATATATGTATCGTTTCGTGTTTTTCAAATGTTTGGAGTGAGAAAGACAAAAAGGATGCGCGATACAGATACGTATCGCGCCGATCGCGCGTCCTTCTCGTCTTTCTCACTCAAAACATTTGAAAAACACGAGACGATCGCGGATTCTCAGCCTCAGCTATTATATCCTCGAAGTTAAATCACTCAGTGAGCCGCATCTGTAGACGAAGGTGTATATAATTTTCGTCAGCTAAGAACATTTTCCTTGCCTTACCGTGAATAAAGTTAAGGGAAGTCAAGTTGAAGCAGATTGTGAGTTTCTTATATCTATATATTTTATTATCTTTTGGTCTTGAAATATATATATATTTTAATATTTCAAGAAAATAAATATAATTGAAATGTGCGAGCCATTAACAAAAAAGTGTAAGCGAAGCTTCCGTAGAAGCTTGGCTTGATGATGATCAATATAAGTCTTGGATACGGAAAGTTCCGTCTAATGATAATTTGTTTTCATTGTACTATATGTAATAAAGATTTTTCTTGCAACACGCGCATTTCAAGACATGCGGATTCTGCGTGTCACAAGAATAATGTAAAAAGTACATCTGATGAAATAAGTGACAATGTAAATGTAGAAAAAAATATTTCTAACCCAAGAAAATTTCGAAAACAATGGTTAGATATTGAGCAATTTCAACCATGGTTACGCGAATCATCAGATGATGAAAAAATGTGTTTTTGCTCATTTTGTGATAAATTAATAACAGCTAATTTGTCAAATATTGATCGTCACGCAAAATCCGCTGCACATTTAACAATTGCTACACAAAAAAGTATAGAAAGAGAAGAATCGGACCAAAAGTTTGCAGCCGATAAATTTCTTCTATCATTTGATGAACGAAAGAAAGTAGCAGAAATTCGATACGCTGCCCTTATAGTAGAAAAAAATATTCCGTATAAAAACGTAACAGACATTCTCGCGTTCTTTCAACTAATAGGAGAAGGTTCTGAAATATTGCGAAGTATAACTATGAGTCGGGCTAAATGTCAACAAATTATTTCGAACGTGTTGGCTCCAGTCGAAACAGATCGTTTAGCAAAAATAATTCAAAATAGTAAGTTTACTATTTTTATTGATGAAACGTCAGACATTGCTAATCAGAAATGGATGACGTTTCTCGTGCGGTTTGCTGATCCTGAAACATTAGATATTCGCTCGCAATTAGTCAAATTGATTGACATTGATGCAAAAGATAGTAGCGCGGATAAATTATTTAAAGCTTTTAAAAATGAAAATGTGGAAATTAAAAATTCCATTTTTAAATATTATTGCTTTGTCATGCGACAATGCATCCGTCATGACAGGCAAAAAGTCATCATTTAGCACAAAGCTTCGGGAAATGAATAAAAATGTATTCATATTTTCATGTCCGTGCCATTCCGCTGCATTAATTGCACATGCTGCATGTGCTAAGATTCCAAACTATTGCGAGGAATTTGTGAAAAAAATAGCAAAATATATTAACAGTAGCCCGAAGCGATTTGCTATTTTTCAAGAATTTACCGAATGTTTTTCTCAAACAAACCGCAAAATTCTAAAATTGGCCGAAACACGATGGCTTTCTCGCCATTCGTGTATTCAAAGACTTCTTGAATCTTGGAACACTATTGAATTATTTTTGAGAGAAATAGTAACGAATGAAAAAACACAGACTGGAGAAGATTTATTATCCATAATGCAAAATCCTGATGTAAAGGCATATTTATTATTTTTAAAATATGTTTTAAATTTTTTAAATAGTTTTAATGCATTTTTCCAAGCTTTGGAAACAAGAATTCAATTATTGCAACCAAAATCACTTGAATTTTTAACTATAATTAGTAAACATTTTATAAAACCAGAATTTTTACGAAATTTAAATAATAATTTTGATTTTTCAAATAAGAAAAATCAAAAATCGTTAAACGAAATACATTTAGGAACTGAAACCGAAAAATTTCTCAATGAATTGAGTATACAAGAGCACGTAGATGTAGTAGCAAATGTTCGAGAGAATTGTTTGCAATTTACGTTACTGCTGCTCAAGAAATTTACAAAAGATTACCAGTAAATGATAAATTTTTATCAAAATTAAAAGTTTTTGAATCAGGTACAGCTTTACGCGATAATAATAGAGAAACTTCATTTAATGATGTTTCTTTTATCGCTCAAACCATCAGCGGATTTGACGACAACGAATTAAAAAAAGAATAGTTAGCTTTACATCAAGATTTTACAGAAGTCGAAAAAGATATTCTTGTAATATTAGATTTTAATGATATGTGGAAACAAATTTTCCAACGTCGTCAATATTCCAATTTGAAATCCCTTTTAAATGCTATTAGATCGTTACCAAATTCAAATGCCGACTCAGAAAGAATCTTCTTTTTACCCGATATAAAAACAAAAAAAACGAAATAAACTTTCGTATATAAATGTCAATGCTTCTTGTGTGGTAAAGTCAGCATTAAAAGCTAGAAAAGAAACTGCTTTAACCATGCAAATTACTGAAAAGCATTTGTCCCAAAAAGCAAAAAAGTCATTTAAGACTATATGCTGCAGATATTGATGAAGCTGCTACTCCTTCCACATCTAATATGTAAGTAATTTTTAAAATAAAATGTTTTATGTATTAATATGCAGTATTAATTTTATTACAAACATGATGATGTATCAAAATGTATTTATCATGTTTGTACATTTAAAAATGTATTACAAAGTTGTCGGACACACTGTGTTGGACATCACATCTATGAATAATAATAGATGTGTTAAAACCTTGTCGGACACTTTGTGTTGAACATCACATCTATGAATAATAATAGATGTGTTAAAACATTGTCGGACACTCTATGTGTTGGACATCAATATAAAAATTGTCGGACACTCTATGTGTTGGACATCAATATAAACATTGTCGGACACTCTATGTGTTGGACATCAATATAAATATTAGTCACGATGCACAAAAAAATGGTGCAAGTAGAAACTTGCACATTGCTTCCTCATAGTTTTTAAGTGTGCAAATAGAAACTTGCACATTGCTTCCTTACAATTTTTAAGTGTGCAAGTAGAAACCTGCACATTGCTTTAGTTTTTAAGTGGGCAAGTAGAAACTTCCTTACAATTTTTAAGTATGCAAATTATAAATTTGGACATTGTTTTATAGTTTTTAGGTGTGCAAGTAAAAATCTGCAGATTGCTTACTTATAGTTTTTAAGTGTGCAAGTAGAAACCTGCACATTAATTTGGTTTTTAAGTGGGCAAGTAGAAACTTTCTTAAAATTTTTAAGTATGTAAATTATAAATTTGCACATTGTTTCATAGTTAAGTGTGCAAGTAGAAATCTGCACATTGCTTAATTATAGTTTTTAAGTGTGCAAGTAGAAACCTTCGATGACAAAGCTTCCTCTATGAGGAAGCTTTTATTTTATTCGATGCATAATTATTAGTATTTATTTATTTGTTTTGGCTTCCTCATAGAGGAAGCTTTGTCATCGAAGGTTTCTACTTGCACACTTAAAAACTATAATTAAGCAATGTGCAGATTTCTACTTGCACACTTAACTATGAAACAATGTGCAAATTTATAATTTACATACTTAAAAATTTTAAGAAAGTTTCTACTTGCCCACTTAAAAACCAAATTAATGTGCAGGTTTCTACTTGCACACTTAAAAACTATAAGTAAGCAATCTGCAGATTTCTACTTGCACACCTAAAAACTATAAAACAATGTCCAAATTTATAATTTGCATACTTAAAAATTGTAAGGAAGTTTCTACTTGCCCACTTAAAAACTAGAGCAATGTGCAGGTTTCTACTTGCACACTTAAAAATTGTAAGGAAGCAATGTGCAAGTTTCTATTTGCACACTTAAAAACTATGAGGAAGCAATGTGCAAGTTTCTACTTGTTTTTTAAATCGTCTTCCGTTTTCTTGTGGTGTTTCAAATTGTGATTTTCTCCATCAATTTCGTACCGACCGTCTTCTAATACTATAATTTTAAAAAATCAAGTGTATTTTATTTATATTTATAGTAAAATTAAACATATGTTTAATTTTACTATAAATATAAATAAAATACACTTGATTTTTATCATGTATATATTTATGATTTTATATATTGATTTTTATATATTGATTTTTATCGTGTATATATTTATTTATTTATATATACACATATAGATGTATATAGATATATATAACTTCAACTTACAGTTCTTATTCTTCCATTTCTAAATTATTTTTTTATGCTTCTCGTATAAATATATTACTTTTTGGTTTTTTATTATTATTTTCATTTCGATGCATGCTATTTTTTAAACCTTCTTTAGTTTTTTTATTTCCGTGATCCAAATTATACTTTTCTTCTTCTTTCTGTTTTTCAGCTTGTTCGTTTTCAAAATTTATTAAAGCGTCTACTAAAGCTTCGTTCCAACCGTCGTCCAGTACTATAATTTTCAAACATCAAAGTTCTATTTATTCAAACATCAAATTCTATTTATATTTATTTATATATATATATATATATGTAAATAGATAAATGTAATTTGAACTTACAATTATTATATTCTTCCATTTTGCTTTCTTCTCTTAATTATCTTCTTTCGCTTCTCTTAAAAATATATTAAAAATCGATAGATGACATATGATCTAAATGACATATGATATGTGAAACTCGCAACTTATGAAGAAATGACATATGATATGTGAAACTCGCAACTTATGAAGTTTTCTACAGACTGAATTTTTGATCGATTGAATTTAAAATCGCGCCTAACAGGCTTTTATGACATGTTTTTAAAAAAATTTGAATTTTTTTAGAAATGTCCGTGGTTGCTCTAACTTCCGCAAATTTGGAGATATCGATCTATTTCTAATTTTATTATATTTTACCCTTATTTCATATATAATTTTTTAAGATTTGGTTGATTAGATTCAGCTTTATACGCGATCAAAAACAAAATTAATATAAACGAAAAAGCCAAGGTATAATTAAAGAAAGTTAAGGAAGGATAGAGGCAGATAGATTTTCATGAAAAAAGTAAGAAGATGCAGCTTGTCTTTACGAATGTATATTCTATTAATTTAGACAATACTTACACACTTATACTCCCACTCGCGTTTTCGCGGAAATAATTATTCGTACGTTCGACATTGATTTCTTTATTAAAAGAGATCGCGCACACGACACACAAGTGAAATGACTAGTCGTACTATAACGGCTTTGACAAGTAAAGTTTATAGTGAAGTTTGAAATCTTACGTTAAAAAAAAATTGCAGTGAAGCGATAAAAACGTCTCGTAAAATGTCACGTAAGTATTACATAGATCAAAATAAATAATATAATTTATATAGATTATAAATAATATTACAAATTTCTAACGACAAAACTTGCAATTAAAACAGTTTATATTTTTATTTGCAGAAATAAACGATAACAATAACCTGCCAACGCTGCAGGAAATAATGCAGAAATTAAGAACCCAACAGCTCTTAATTGAGGAGCTGCAACAAAGATTGGTAGAGCGGGACCAAGTACGGGTCCAGCCGCAGGAGCAGGCGCAGCAGCAGCCTGACGCTGAGCAGCCACTGCTGGAGCAGCCGCTGGTGCAGCGGCAGCAGGAAGCCGAGCAGCCGCTGGCGCAGCAGCAACAGGGACTAATTAGTACGTAAATTTTTTAATAAAAAATAAGTTATGTATATCATGGTAAAGTAAATTAGATGTCTGGCTATTACAATATTTACCATTTTATATAATATTTAAATTTTGTGTTTACTATTTAGAGTATTTTATTAATACTATTGTTTTTTTCGTATTTTTGTGTTACAGGATGTCGACGAAATTTATGGGACCAGCCGCAGGAGCAGGCGCAGCAGCAGCTTGACGCCGAGCAGCTACTGCTGGAGCAACCGCTGGCGCAGCAGCAGCAAGGACCAGTTAGTACGTAATTTTTTAAAATAAAAAGTACGAATGTTTTTATGTATATTAGGACAAAGTAAATTAGATGTCTATAGTTATTAAGATGTTTCCCTTAATATATAATATTTAATATTATATATAATATATAATATTTGTATTTACTATTTAGAGTAAGTATTTTTATACTATTGCTCTTTTCGTATTTTCTTGTTACAGGATATCGACGAGGAAAAGGACGCGGTCTGAGCCGGCAACGCTAGTATACTCAACGGGGCCGCGTTAGGGGTGGTCCGCGACAATATCCCGTAATAAATCATTATTACGCATAATAATGATTTATTAAGGAATATTGAAATTCATGATTGAGGCTCCTGGTCCCTGAGCTGAGAATTCTGTATTAACGGTGGCGACGTACCGTCGCGGCATAAATGAGAACTAACTCCATTTATAATATATGTCTTCATTATACTTGCAAAATAAACGTTATATTTGCACTTATTAGCAAAATAAATTTAATTTTTATTTATTCCATATAAAATTATCTTGTTATTGAAAAAATAATACTCTGTAGTCACTTTCTGTCGATCGAATATGTATATATATAAGCATTGTGTTATTTTAATCTCCATATCCAATTGGTTTTTTTGTTTATGGTATAACTTTCGTAATTTTTGAGATATTGAGATGTTTTTTTTTTAATCGATAGAGTATCATTCAAGGAAGATTAGTATTGAATTTGGCGATGATCGGTAAAGGGTTTTTTTTTAATTTAGAATTTTTTTAGAAATGTCCGTGGTTGCTCTAACTTCCGCAAATTAGGAGATATCGATCTATTTCTAATTTTATTATATTTTTCAGTCTTTTCTACTCCTATTTCATATATAATTCTTTTAAATTCGGTTGATTATACTTAGCTTTATATGCGAACAAAATTATGAACCTTTGATCGCGTATAAAGCTGGGTCTAATCAATCAATTTTATATGGTTTTAATACAAATTCGGTCCAATAGTTTTTAAGTTAATAACATTTTTTTTTAATTTTTCTAATTTTTACGGATGATGTATGTTTGAACATTAATAACTTAAAAACTATTGGACCGAATTTTTAACACAAGTATATGAAATAGGAGTAGAATTTTCCGGGGAGTGCTTATAGGGTGTGTATTTTTTCGTTACCGATTTTCTGGAAACCAATTTTTTTAATTTTTCTAATTCTTACGGGTAAAAAAATGTATGTTTGAACATTAATAACTTAAAAACTAATGGACAGAATTTTTAACACAAGTATATGAAATAGGGGTAGAATTTTCCGGGGAGTGCTATAGAGTGTGTATTTTTTCGTTACCTATTTTCTGGAAACCGATTTTTTTAATTTTTCTAATTCTTACGGGTAAAAAAATAAAAAAAATCGGTTTCCAGAAAATAGATAACGAAAAAACTATACACTCTATAGCACTCCCCGGAAAATTCTACCCCTATTTCATATATAATTCGTTAATATTTGGTTGATTAGTTCTGGAGTTATAGAAATTTCGGTAAATTTGGCACATACACACATACACACATACACACATACACACACACATACATACATACATACAGACATTTTTTTAAATTACAATTTTTCGACGTTTTAGAACATTCTGAACACATTCAGAAAAACAAATAAAAAAAATTTTTTTTACGAAAACAAAGCTTCCTCTATGAGGAAGCAAAATTGTCGGACAGTTTATGTGTTGGACATCAATATGAAAATTGTCAGGCACTATGTGTTGGACATCACATCTATTAATAATAGTAGATGTGTTAAAACATTGTCGGACACTCTATGTGTTGGACATCAATATAAACATTGTCGGACACTTTATGTGTTGGACATCAATATAAAAATTGTCGGACACTCTATGTGTTGGACATCAATATGAAAATTGTCGGACACTATGTGTTGGATATCACATCTATTAATAATAGTAGATGTGTTAAAACATTGTCGGACACTCTGTGTTGGACATCACATCTATGAAAAATAGATGTAGGAAATAAAAAAATTATATCTATATATATGTATATAAAAAAATGTGGTATAATAGGGCTACAGGCGAAGGTCCACGTTAAAAACCTAACGCACTATTAGTGGCACCTCATAGGTAGTGTGGAAGACCACTTGTAACAATAAAAATGGTTAACTTAATGTTATCTTTATGTCTAATAAAACTCCTCTTTTAAATTTTATTAATTTAATCTTATTTAATCGTTCCGTTTTAATGTCGATGAATATTTTACACTGTTTATTGATTAATTGAGCAATTGATTAATCAATTAATCAAAATTGATTAATCCAGTAACCACAATTTTTTATTTTGATTATTTGATTGATCGTGTAATCAAAAAATTCTTATTCCGATTACTTGATTAATCGAGTAATACAAAGATGATTATTCAGATTACTTGATTAATCGAGTAATCAAAAAATAGCTTTTCTCAATTAATAATTAACTAAGTAATCGGTTATCATAATTTTATTATTTAGAGTTAGAGGCGAGCAACAAAATCGCAAGTTTCATATTCTGACAGGGCACGGTCCATAGAATATTTTAATACCAAAAAGAGCCGAGCAACAAATTCTTTTACTTACATTAGTTTATAATCATCGAAGTCGTAGATAACGGTCGACGGGGAGATATAATATAATTTGTTTATATGCAGTTAGTTTATTGATTAATCGAGCAATTGATTAATCAAGTAATTAGAATTGATTAATCTAGTAACCAAAAATCTTTAATCTGATTATTTGATTGATATCTAGAAAAGGCATTCAACGCGTAACAGAACGCAAAGCGCGTCGCGTGTCGCTTTCGTGGCTGAATAGGAGGAAAGGAGAAGGAACATAATACGTCTGCTCGTCTCTAAAGACCCGAAGCAGAGCCGAGCGCGGAGCGCACACGGACACGGCGCGGGCTTGTAGTGGTGCTCCCACACTCCAACAGCACCGTGGTGCTGGGCTTCAAAACTGCCATCACTGCTTCTGTCGAAAGTTACACTCGTTCAAAATCGACCGAAAATCGCTTGTATTTATACGCGGCGAGTGCTACTCTCTCGAAGGGCAATTTCATACTGAGATAGAAAGTTAGATATAGAAGATAGTCTCCCCTTTTTTTGCTATTATATGCACGGAAATGTTCCCTATAAGGCTGTATAGTTATAAATCCAAAATAATAAATTTGATTTTTCGAGTTTTGGCCACGTTTTCGTGATTTCCGCCCACTGTGCGACGGTCACGACTATCACACACTTATACTTTTTTAGGATCCTAAAAAAGGATAAGTGTGTGATAGTCGTGACCGTCGTTATAACTGCCTTACGTTTACGCAAGCGTTACTTCTGTATGTAGTAACTTACGATAATTCACTCGTTTACACGAAATGAATTATCGTAAGTTATTACAAAACCTCGTTTACGCGAAGGAATTATCGTAAGTTATTACAGAAGTAACGCTCGCGTAAAGAATAGTATGACAGCGCGCTAAACCGGCTAAATGAACGCACTATCTGCACTGAGCGCAGAACGTACACGTAGTACGTACAAACTGTCACGCACTGCGAAAGTGCATGCAGTCTGCACGGGCGTCACTGCCCTCTCGTGTCAAAAATAGGAAAGGTATAGACGCCATTTTTGTCCTACGACGACAACGACGTTTCTTAATTGTAAAATTTAACATTTCAGACTTTACTTCACAATATCTCAGCTCGTAGGGTACATAGCGGAAAATAAAAACACCCATATATGTAATTCGACTCCAAGCTATCGATCAAGCCTACTTAGAACTTGATCCGTTCACTCGTTATTGAGATCTCAAAATCTCGGGTACTCGCAACTCGTGCGTTCGCGTAAATGAGTTACGGTGCGTCTCGCTTCGCGCGTACTGGGCGCGAGACACTACCGTGTCTCTTGATGTAATAATATTGGTTTGACCTTGAACGATCTTGGGAAAGTCACATCAGGGTCACATTGAGTTCTTTAAACGGGAACCCCTATTTTTTATGTCATATTCTTGTAACCCTTGTCGAGACGTTCTCAAAACACTAAGATAAAACTTTTTTTTTGTTAAAAATTTTCTGAAATATTTTAAATTTTGTCATGACATTTTCAATATAAAATATGAGATATCTCATAAAGTATTCACTTTTCGATAACTTTACTTTCATACTTTTATACGTAGAATAATGAAAAAAATTGAATAATAATATTAATTTTTACGGCAAGAATGTAATTTCCGGGGCCCCTCAATTTGATAGGTGTATTTGATAGGTCTTTCGCTGAGAAAAAAAATGCCGCAAACTACAATGCGCTACGATGCATAGTTTTCGAGATATCAATTTATATAATCTATCTATTTATATATCTATTTATATATGGGGCATTCCACGCCAATTCGCAAGGGGTCAAATTTTGACCTTTTTATTTTTGATGGCTGCTCGTTTTTTAACAGGTCTTTACGAGTACTATACCCCTGTAAGATTGTTTCTATAATAAATGTAGCGTTTCCGAAATAGAGCCTGCGCAAAATGAGGACTGCAAAATTTTCAATGAATTTTTTCGCTATTAGACAACGTCTAAGAAAAAATTTATTGAACATAAAATACGCTATTTAGATCATAGTTTAAAAAAAAATTACTCCAAATTTTTATAATAATGATTTTAAACTAATAAAGTAAAAAAACACACAAAAATTTGAATATCTCGAAAACCCCATTTTCTATTTTTTTGAAATTTATAGGGAATATTCTAGGGAGTATTAGAAAAATTTTAAGACTAGTCCGAAGTTGCGCAGAATTTTTGGGAATTTTTTATAAATTTTTTTGTGAGGCAATAGTAATATTTGACTCACAAAAGTGTAGTTAAAAACGCGTTTCAGACAATTCTGAATCGATTTAGATATACTTTTTTTTTAGTGATTGATGTTACTATGATGAAGATCTTGGCATAGCACACGACAATTGCGATGAACAGTGTGGGAAAGGCAAAAAAAAATAGATTTATGAGAAAATTTAATTCAATAAGTATATTTATTTAAGAACATATTATTTATTATTTTATTATTTTGTGCTCAGTATAATTATTCAAAAATGAGTAATCTTTAACAATTAATTTATAATTTTTATTTGGTATGACGCAGTGGACACGTTGAGTCTAGGTATTCTTTTCGTTCTTTTCGTTTGATCGTACCGACCTGTCAAAAATACGGCGGCGATTTCATAATTTTTTTTCTCCCACTACTTGACGTATTGGGACGGGTCAAAAATTTTGCAGTCCTCATTAGGACAAAAAAAAATTATGAAATTGCCGCCGAATTTTTGACAGGACGATCAAACGAAAAGAATACCTTAGACTCAACGTGTCCACTGCGTCATACCAAGTAAAAATTATAAATTAATTGTTAAAGATTACTCATTTTCGAATAATTATACTAACAATAAGCACAAAATAATAAATAATATGTTCTTAAATAAATGTATTCATTGAATTAAATTTCTTCATAAATCTATTTTTTTCGCCTTTTCCACACTGTTCATCGCAATTGTCGTGTGCTATGCCGAGATTTTCATGATAGTAACGTTAATCACTAAAAAAAGTACATCTAAATCGATTCAGAATTGTCTGAAACGCGTTTTTAACTACACTTTTGTGAGTCTAATATTACTACTGCCTCACAAAAAAATTTATAAAAAATTCCCAAAAATTCTGCGCAACTTCGAACCAGTCTTAAAATTTTTCTAATACTCCCTAGAATATTTCCTATAAATTTCAAAAAAATAGAAAATGGGGTTTTCGAGATATTCAAATTTTTGTGTGTTTTTTACTTTATTAGTTTAAAATCATTATTATAAAAATTTGGAGTAATTATTTTTTTAAACTATGATCTAAATAGCGTATTTTATGTTCAATGAATTTTTTTCTTAGACGTTGTCTAATAGGCGAAAAAATTCATTAAAAATTTTGCAGTCTTCATATTGCGCAGGCTCTATTTCGGAAAACGCTACATTTATTATAGAAACGATCTTACAGGGGTATAGTACTCGTAAAGACCTGTTAAAAAACGAGCAGCCATCAAAAATAAAAAGGTCGAAGTTTGACCCCTTGCGAATTGGCGTGGAATGCCCCATATAATCATATAGTATAATAATATACACACAGAATTAGCAGAGAGAGAGAGAGAGAGAGAGAGAGAGAGGGGGGGGGGAAGGAAAGGGAGAGGGAGAGGGAGAGGGAGAAAGAGAGGGAGAAGGGCAGGGAGAGGAGGAGGGAGAAGGGGAGGGGGAGGGGAGAAAGAGGGGGGAGGGAAGGGGGAGAGGATTGATTGATTGATTGATGGTTTATTTATGCCATAGTCACGGACTTTAGGCAAGTAATGAATAATACACAGATTATACAAATAATGTAAAGACGAGCGAAATATAAAAGACAGAAGTTGATGTGAGTTTGTAGCTAAGACAAATACAAGACGCAGTGTGATAGCTACCAATAAAGCAGTAAGTGAAAATGGAAACAATGAAAATAATAAGCAGTAAGTGAAGATGGAAACAATAAAAGTAGTAACGTCTAATATCGCGAAAGAATAATAATATTATTTCCATTTCTGGTTAATGCTTCTTTACATGTTGTATCGATGAACCTGTTTAGATTTCATAGGAAAAGTATAAATTATATGAAATACTGCTGAAGAATAATGCGTCAACGAAAATTCCGTCATTGTGCTCTCTCAAACAAAAGGAACATACAATGCAGCCACGTGAACTGGAACAGTGTAGAGCTTTTTTAGGCCTGAAGAGATTTCCATGTTAAACATTAAGTGAAAAAAAAGAATATTAAATATCATAATCATAATTTCGTAAAGTGGTGAAAAAGAAAGGCACAATAGGTCACTGAAGTTTTGTCAAATCAGCCTCAGAAGTTATCTGTATAGGAGGCTGACCATGATCCCTGCGGACAAAGATCTGACCGTCCCTGCTCCACACATGCTTAAATGAAGACTGTTTTGCCTTAGTTCTAGTTCGACGTAACAGATTGTAAGTATCGGTCGGGAGTAGCTCGTTAACGTAAATGTTGCCCGGGAAATTCTTAGAAAAAACATCGCTTATTGTTATTCGGCGTCTGCCACGCATTACTTTGATAATATGATTTCGAATCTCACGTGACTTGAGTGCCACAATTACTGATTTTTTGCGACTAGTTACATCAACTCGATCAGTAGCCAAGACGGAAACCGACGCTTCGCCCGCCACCGGCGCCTCACGCATCACCACATCACGGGTATCGAGCACGTCAGAGATCAACCGAGGGATACCGAGCGCCTTAAAAACGCTCTTAGCCACTTCATCAGATGTATCGGTAAAAGAACTTGGAATACCCGAAATAATAATGTCGGACGCTCCAGAGACTCGCGATGCGGCAAACGACTCACGATCAACCGGTTGAGAGCTCAGCAGCCGTGCGCTCTGAGCCTCCAGCGCAGCGAGTCTTCCACCAAACTTCTCGACGATTTTTAAAGCATCTGGTATTCGATTCAGTTTACGTGCAAAATCCACATTTACTGTCTCCTGACGATTGGTGAAAGATGTGATCCGCTTATCCAACATCTCGAATACGGCAATAAACTTTTTGTCTAACTCGTCCAGCCTGGCAGCAAATCTCTTGTCAGATTCCTCGATTTTAGTCAAAATTAACTGAAGCAGCACTTCGGTAGACTGCGATTGTGCACCAGGAGATGTGACGCTCACCGCACCCCGCGGGGCAGAACCCCGGTGATTCACAGATCGAGAACCATGCGTATCCTTGGGTGTGAGAGGCATTGTTGACAGCTGAGTTCTACAGCCCTCGCTATCGATTACCGAGCTAGATCGTGCACGAATCAGTACGTCCAGATCGCCACAGATGTCAACATGCACAGGTGTCCAGGCAAGGAGATAGCAAGGCGCAAAGGAAAGACTAGAGAAGCAGAAACCAGGAGCATGCGCAGTAAAGCAGATCCTCGCCAGACCCGAGTTCAGCCAGTTTGAGGTTAGAAATAGAGTGAATATTTTCACGGAAATATCGGGCTATCAGGTTGCACGAAAAGAAAGTCTTAATGTCAGTCTTAACGAGCAACAAAAAACTCGCTCCAGCCTAGAACAAAACAGCCCGAAGGCAGCTTACGGCAGAAATAAAGTTCAATGAAATCAGGAGCAAGAACACAGCGTGACACAACCAATACTTACAGAGAGAGAGAGGAGGGAGAGGAGGGAGAGGAGGGAGAGGGAAGGGGGAGGGAGAGGGAGAAGGGAGGGAGAGGGAAAGAGAGAGAGGGAGAGGGAGAGGGAGTGGGAGTGGGAGAGGAAGAGGGAGAGGGAGAGGGAGAGAGAGAGGGAGAGGGAGAGGGAGAGAGAAAGGGAGAGGGAGAGGGAGAGGAGAGGGAGAGGGAGAGGGGGAGGGGGAGGGAGGGAGGGAGGGGAGAGAGAGGGAGAGAGAGAGAGAGAGAGAGAGAGAGAGAGAGAGAGAGAGAGAGAGAGAGAGATTTTGCCTAATCTTTTCAGTAGTACTTTCTCAAAGATCTATGACATAATTGTGAGTAGGAATATCGGCCGGACGAGATCAACCACACACACACATACACACGCACACGCACACGCACACGCACACGCACACGCACACGCGCACGCACACACACACACACACACACACACACACACACACACACACACACACACACACACACACACACACACACACACACACCCATGCGGAATAGGTGCGGAATAGGTACGAATAGGTGCGGTACAGGTGCGAAATAGGTTGCGGAATGTATTGCGGTCAGTGACTGCGGAATATTGGTTGCGGATGTATAAAAAATTTGAATTTAGTAAACTTTGCCGCTTAACACGGCTCTCATTTACTTGTGACAAGCGCCTCTAGCGGCACAATAGGCCAAACCGACAAGATTTTTTAAGATTTTGCGAAGAAAAAGACGACGACGACGACGTATCTGAATAACATAAATTGGGCAGAAAAATAGAGGCATGTATGCATATCTATGCGTCAAGTGCATATCTGTGCATCAATGTTGTATCATTATAATCCGAAAAATCTATTTTCTTCTCCAGTATTTAAATCTTTCGATAATATTGACTTATTAAAAGTATTCAGTGATTTATTTTTGGAGAAGCGTTCTTCTTCCTGTAAAAGATACGCTGTAGCATCTCACTTAAAATAAAAAAATAATTAATTAATAATATTATATACATTATATTATGAAAGGAGGATATGAATCACTTACAAAAGGATGTATCTCTCTTGTATTTTGTTAAAAAATAATTTTGTTAATTTTAATAATATACTTGGCGTGAGACGCTACCGCGTCTCTTGATAAGTAAGAGAGAAAAAAGTCTGATATCTGACGGTTATACAGTGAATTACATTTTATTTTTGTTACGTATGATGGTCAGGAATAACATTTTAAGATAAATTTTATTTTCTTTTGTGAAAGAAAAGATATTAGTAATGCTAATAAAGTGATCGTATTTTGAAAACAAGTGCAGAGCATTTAAAAGGATAAAGAATTTTACTTTATATACCCCAAGGGGCCTTAAAGGGCGTTTTGAAAGGACGTACCCAACCCTAACCTCCAATTCATCCACTACCTTACTATTTCCTCCCTTTGAACCAACGGTTTAACGTCTCTTCCGAAAGACGGAGCCCAGTTTTCTCCGCATCTTTGCACGGAGGGGCGCGGTTTTTCAGAAAAAAACTTTTCCATGATTCATGGCTCTAGTGGACTCGAACCTGGTTCCTCAGATTACGAGTCTGGCGCTCTACCACTAGACCACACCGCCGCCGAGTGCAGAGTATTTATTGTTTGCTATTTTTGAAAGAGAAAATTATCGGCGAACTTTGCCGCCGCCAAACTATTTTGCTTCAAACGCCGCAATTAATTCACTACCATTCACTATTGCGCTGTTCATAGAGCTTGTAAACGCTAACGCTATTAATGCACTACCTCGGAAGAAAGAGCGTTGGTAGCGAGCAGTTATGACGTATAACACTACCAATAATGACGTTACGACAGCGTTTGATAGCGCTATCATAGAGCTCCGCAAACAGCCAGTAGCGCTAGGTAGCGCTAATAGCGTCTCCCCGAACGCACCCCCAGTCGATTCGTACGTTAGTCGTAATACCCGCGGGCATATTTAACGACTTCGACGTTTTTTTTTTATTTTCGACGCTACTCCTCGGCCGCGTTTGTACGAGCCGGGATACAGTTCTTATCCATATTTGAACGGAGCGAGATAAAGTCCGCGACCTTCCATGGCGCGATTGTGACGCATCTCTTCCAGCTTACGCCGCGCGGCTTTGATAGCGTTCACCGCCGATGTAATTCCGGCCGCTCCGCCAGCCAGAGAACCGAGAACTCCCAACAGCGATAGAATCGGCAATACGCCACCTCGTTTCGCCGTCGGAAGTATTGTTACGCTCGCCGGGCATTAGCCGCTCACTCACTCTTGCACTCACACGCGACGCGCACTCCGGCACTCGCTCAATAAATAAGGCTCGTTATTTGTATAAAAGGAACTCGTTTAATGAAGATTCGTTTATACACGGAGCTCGGGTCAACACGTCCGAACGTGACGGAAACCCGGAGCATAATTCGACAGTCACCACAAGTAAACAACACAGCTGTCGTCAAGGGCGATTTGCAACTTCTGATACGGGGCGACCCGCGTGAGCGCACGGCACGGGCGTACAGCACGGGTGTAACACTACCCCCCCCCCCCGTCCCAAGATTGTCACCCCGACAATCCGGGAAGGTAGTTTCTCGCGGTTACAGCTCTTTTTCCGTGAGCTCCAGGGCACCGGATACTTGTTCTCCTCGAGCTGCTGCTCCAGAGTTACCGAACTCTATCCTTTTTGGTCCTTGGTAGCCTGCACATCAATCCCTGGAACCTCTTCAGGAGAGAGCTGGCCAGGCTCCCCCCCCCTCCGACGGTCTCAGGACAACTTCGTAGCTCCGCTCCCCGGGTGTAGTCACCTCCGCCGCTGGCCTCTCACGTCGTCGTTCCTGCTAAATCTTCGGACAAGGGGGGGGGGGGTAACTTGTGTGGACCCAACGCCTTTACAGGCTCCCCAAGTCCCTGCCTCAGCATTTGCTCAACGTCCCACGGGAAAACCACAGCTCAAAAACCGTGGGCGAGGCAGTCTTCTATCAAACAGGAACTCGCCCCCGAAGAAGTCTTCGGCCGTTGTTCTGCCGCGGCATCCCACGTTTCCTTAAGGATCGCCGACTTCCTCGGACTCCGTTCCACTAAGCATAAGCAAATAAAACACACAGAAACCAGAAACATCTGAACAATAAGATACGGTTACAACACTTTACATATTAAGTTACAACACTTCGCACATTGTCTCATAACTCTTTATTAAACACACATTACAATTCAAATAGCGCTACCCATTCCTCTTTTTACGAGCTCTGACCTATACTCTTCAATTCAATTTCCTTTCTGAATAAACAGCTAACCTATCCGAATGAACCACTTTGCTTCTATGTCGGGGTGATTTCCGAATACAATAGACAACATCGCTAAGTTTCTTAATCACCAAATAAGGACCCTCCCAATTACTCTGCAGTTTTGGAGCCCTATCTCTTACCCTCCGAGGATTAAAAAGCCAGACTCTCTGCCCCTCCTGAAAAAGAATTCGACGAACTCCACGATCGTATCGTGCTTTCATTCGAGAAGATTTCAAATTCAATCGATCCCGTACACCAGAATGTATCTCCTCTAATTTGTCCTTTAAATTTCTAACGAAACTTCCAACTAATGAGGACTCCTCACCATGAAGTTTAGAAGGATTTCCTCGTAATAGATCTGATGGTAATCTAAGATCTCGTGCAAAATATAATTCTGCAGGGGTGATTCCAGTTGTTTCATGCTTCGAGGATCTATATGCCAGGAGGAACATAGGGATCCACTGATCCCAATCTTTTTGGTTTTCAGAGACGTATTTCGCTAAGTAATTTGTTATGGTCTGATGTTGGCGTTCGACTTGTCCATCGGATTGAGGATGCAAGGCAGTTGTTCTTGTTTTTCTTATCCCAAGAAGCCCCATCAATTCTGAGAAAAGTCTCGACTCAAAGTTCCTTCCCTGGTCAGTATGAACCTCAGTGGGCACCCCGTGCCTGGAAACAAACTGATTAACAAAAACTTCCGCAACCGTTTTCGCCCTCATGTTTTTTAAAGGAAAAGCTTCCACCCATTTCGTAAAACAGTCCACTAGGACAAGAAGAAACTTATTACCGGATTTAGTCATAGGAAGAGGACCGAGGATGTCCATCTGAACCCTCTCCAAAGGTGCCCCCACATTATAAATTTGCAGGGGAGATTTTCCCTTTCCTAAAGGGCCCTTCCTGGCAATGCAGACTTTACACGTTGTACACCAATCTTCCACATCTTGCTTACAAGTTGCCCAGAAATATCGTTTCCGAATTTTCTCTAGAGTTTTGTTCACTCCAAAATGTCCCCCAGACGGTGAGTCATGTAACTCTTCTAAAATTCCTTTAACGAATTTCCGTGGAACGATGAGTTGGAGAAAACTAGACTTAAGGTTTGGAGCTTCCCATCTCTTATAGAGTACGCCCTCTTCCAGGACCAGGGCATCCCAATATGAGCAATAAATCTGTGCGGAGATATCTTCCGAAGCCAACTCAGCTCGTGATGGGCGAACACCAGCCTCCTTTCCACGGAGTATAACCGAAATAATCGGATCTGCTCTCTGTTCAGAACGCCATTCTGACAGATCCTCTGCAGTTAATATAATCCGAGCGACATGGCCTGCCCTCGTTACAGAGCTCTTTCTTTCCACTCTGGCACAATATCCACAGCCAGACGACTCACACGTACGCCTCGACAATCCGTCGGCATTCCCGTGAGACAGTCCTTTCCTGTAAGCAATTGTAAAACGAAATTGCTGGAGCCTCTCCAGCCACCGGGCCAATTGTCCATCCAAATCCCTGAAAGACATAAGCCAACGCAAAGAAATGTGATCCGTACGGATCAAAAATTCGCATCCTAATAGATAATGGCGAAAAAACTTCACGGAATCTACAATCGCTAAAAGTTCGCGTCGAGTAATACAATAATTCCGCTCAGCTTTATTCAGCACGCGGCTAAAATACGCGATGACCCTCTCCTCCCCGTTCTGTTTTTGAGAAAGTACTGCGCCAATTCCAATATTGGAGGCATCAGTATCCAGAATGAACTCGCCCTCCCCGTTCGGAAAAGAAAGTACTGGAGGAGAGGACAGTACCCGCTTTAACTCATCAAAAGAGTTCTGATGATCCTCGTTCCAGATAAACTTTATCTGGTCCCCCGTTAATTCATAAAGGGGTTTAGCAATCGAAGAAAATCCTTTTATAAATTTGCGATAATATGAGCAAAATCCGAGAAAACTCCGTAATAAAGTCTTTGTGTGAGGAACCGGCCATTTCTCTACGGCAGCGACCTTCTCGGGATCCGTAGCAACCCCCTTGGCCGAAATTATATGCCCCAAATACTTTACTTCCTTTTTAAATAAGACACATTTCTTAGGATTGATTTTTAAATTTACTTTTTGCAACCGTAAAAACACTTTTTCTAAATTTTTCAGCATTTCCTCGAAAGTCTTCCCGAAAATTATCACATCATCTAAGTAAACTAAGCAGATTTCGTATAATAATCCTTGCAAAACTTTTTCCATGAGACGTTCAAAAGTTGCGGGGGCGTTACATAAACCAAAAGGCATCACCGTGAATTGCCAAAGCCCTCTGCCGAAAGAGAAAGCCGTTTTCTCTCTGTCTTCAGGGCGAATTTTTATTTGCCAATAACCACTTTTCAAGTCTAAAGTACAAAACCAAACGTTACCTGCTAGATGATCAAATATTACGTCAATTCTGGGGAGGGGATATGAATCTTTTTTCCGTCAATGCGTTTACAATCCGATAGTCCACACAAAATCTTATCGTTCCATCCTTTTTATGTCTTAATACCACAGGAGAAACCCAGGGACTATTTGATTCCTCGATCACACCGCATGCCTTCATTTCCTCAATAATTTTATCCACCTCCCCTCTCAACCGGAAAGGAATTCGACGAGGTACCTGCTTTTTGGGGAGAGAGTCTTGCATATTTATAACATGTTGTACAATATCACAATTTCCCGCAACAATATTCTCGGAAAATACTTCGGAAAATTTTTCAAGGAATTGAGCAAAGAGTTCTTTTTGAGAAGAGTCAAGATCCTGGGAATTATTTCTAAAGAGTTCTTTCAAGGAAACCGGGACTCTGTCTGGTTCGTTCTCAATTCGAGCTACTCGTATTTCTGAATTCACGGTCCCGAAAACAGAATCGAAAATTTCTTCTAAATTTACCATTTTCAGAAAATTTACTCCCAAAAGACAGTCGTCACTTATATCAGCCACGAGAAAAGGAAACACAACCGAATGACTGCCTATTTCAATTCTAGCTTCTATCTCAAATTTAATTGCAACTTTTCTCCAGTAGGATATCTCAGATTCAGATTCTTTATGTGAGACTTTTCTTTTCCTGCTTCTACGAATTTACTACTTAATATGGAGACGTCAGAGCCCGTGTCAACCTTGAAAAAACATTCTTTCCCATCAATTTTCCCCTTATAGCAAAAATGATTGAAATAAGGCTTAATTCTATTTTCATTCGAAATAACTTTATTACACACATTTGAAATAACATTTTTATTGTAAGAATACGGGGTATTGATAACCCTCGCCAAACTCACCCCGCTGAGTTTGACTAAATCGCGTTTCCCCTTTGTTCGGGGCACTCGGACCGGAAATGTCCGGTCTTCCCGCACGTCCAACACTCTCCCCGGTTGGCGCCGAATTTGCTGCCACGCCCATTTCCTTTTTGGAAATTTCCTCTTCTTATCTGTCTTCCCCTCCTCCTTTCGTTCTTTGTCAGCCTCTACCTCCCCCTTCTCAATATTCGCGCCCCCCTTTTGCCCATCTCTCGCAGTGCTTTTAATAAATTTTTCGCGAGCGAACCCTTCACCCTGAATTATTTTTAGTGCCTTTGCTCTCTCGACAGCCTGACACAAAGTAGTAATCCCCTCCATTTGTAACGTCCGTCTGATAAAATGATCAGTGACGGCCGTTACGAACTGTGAACACGCGATCTTCTCGCGAATCTGATGAGGGCACTCGGGGTATGCGAGGCGCGACAGTCGTTCTATATCGGAACCGAGAGCAGCAAGATCTTCCCCAAATCTCTGTCTGCGGTTCGTGAGCGCGGAATAATAATTCTGCGTTAACCGCCCCTCACCGAAACGCAACTCGAGTTTCAATTTCAGCTCAGAAAAATTAAGACACTCGATGTCTTGTACCGTCTCGAGAATCGTGCGCGCCTTGCCCCTCAGGCTCGAAGCCAGCGCGACGGTTTTCGTCGCGTCGTCCCAGAAATTCGCTCGAGCAATTAGATTAAATTGCGAAAAAAATTCTTGTAGTGGGACCGTCCCGTCGTAAGTGTCGGGCTTCAATTTATAGCCGAGCTCGACGCCTGCTCCTGTAGCGGCGTCACACGCGCGCGCGGAACGGATGCCAACTTCGTTCGCGCTCCTGGCACTCGAATAAACGTCGAGATCATTCTCGGCACTCGCTCCCGTGTCTCTCTCAAACCGACGTGTGACATTTTCGCTCGTGCCGCCCGTATTCGCGCTTTTCCCGGTCGGGCGCATGCCGCTCACACTCGCGCTGCCCGCGAACGCATTTCTTACGGGCGAGCGCACGTCACTTCCTCGCGCGCCGCCTGCGACCCTGTCCCCTTCGGCCGAGCGCACGTCACTTCTTTGCGCGCCGCCTGCAACCGCGTCTCCTTCGGCCGAGCGCACGTCATCGTCACTTCCTTGCGCGCCGCTCGCGGTCGCGCCCCCCCCCCCCCCCGCACGCGGCCCGCGCCCTCTCACCGTTCGCGCTTCGTACACTCGCGGTCGCGCTTCTCTCACTCGCGCGTACGTCGTTCACACTCGCGTCGGCCGCAGCCGCGTGCCCCTCGTGTGCGTCCCGCGCCCTTGTGCCGCCCACGGCCCGCGTTTCCGCATCCCCGGACGCTCTATTATTAAGGGGACTTAGCTGCGGTATGTCGCTGATGTTCGTTCCACGGAGACGTCGGAAGTTCCTCCTCCTGACGGCGGATCGTCGCCGCATACTCCTCCTCCCTCCGGGCCTGCTCCACACGAGCAGTCGCACCTCCTGAATAACGGCCTGGAGCGTCTCTGTAAGCGTGGTCATCGCTGACGCTTCGGAGCCTTCGCGGTGAGGTGTCTCCAGCCGGAGCCTCTTCCTCGTGGCCATGTAGATAACTTTGACCGTGCTTCGTACTCGGGAATAGTCCGTGAGATCGTTGCGATCCCGGACGAGCCCCCAAAATGTTACGCTCGCCGGGCGTTAGCCGCTCACTCACTCTTGCACTCACACGCGACTCGCGCTCACTCAATAAATAAGGCACGTTATTTGTATAAAAGGAACTCGTTTAATAAGATTCGTTAAGATTCGTTTATACACGGAGCTCGGGTCAACACGTCCGAATGTGACGGAAACCCGGAGCATAATTCGACACTCACCACAAGTAAACAACACAGCTGTCGTCAAGGGCAATTCGCAACTTCTGATACGAGGCGACCCGCGTGAGCGCACGGCACGGGCGTACAGCACGGGTGTAACAGTATTTTTTCGTCAGCTTTTTCCTTGTTTTCGTTTATTTTTTGTGTTTTTAAGCCCATTCCGAGCTTCCGCGCGCTTGGCATTCATAGTCGCCCAGACGGTTGTAGCGGCCGCTCTCTCTCCGAGAGCCGAATCTCTCGCGATAACGCGTTCTAGCACTCTTTCGGCGAGTATTTTGTCTGCCGCGTGTCTCTCGGCGAGATCGCGGCTACGCGAATAAGCTATATTGTGCTCGCGGCACGCCGCGTCCAATGGATATACACTCGGATCACCTCTCACCAATCGTTCTTGTAGACGATTTCCCGGACCACAGCCGGGAATTCGATCGGAAGTGCGCTTATCGCACGATTTAACAGGCCTCTACCAATTTTTTTCGTTGACATTCGACGCAATTCTTTATCAATGGCGCGGGACCATCGATGTGCGTTCGCTGCCACGGTTGATGATTGTAATATTCGTAACAGCGACAATATGTCTGAACCTCCAAATCCGCCTTTATATGTTCCGGAAGCTTGTCCCACACGTAGTGAACGTGATCGCCGCATATTTGCAACAAAACGGCTTTCGGCACAAATTGCAGTTGTTCGGCGCTTAAGTCGCGAATATCCGAAGGTCTCGACAGTAGAACGAACATTTTTGCTACTGAGCGATTCGCGGTTCCGCTATAAATAGGCCTATAAATAGGCTTTTGAGTCAGCCAGAGAGTCGACATTGTGGAAAAAATAAAATTTGTGCGACAACCGTTGGCGATTCGCGTGACCAATTGCGACGACAGATTACGGTCGATGGGAGACAAAGAAAAAAAACGCAGGCACGGTACGATGCTACCGACTATTATACGCACGATCATTTGCGACCCCTTTTGCGGTAAAACTAACGTCTTGATAAGCTTGTTGGAAAGTCCGCACGGCGTACGTTTCAAAAACGTGTACGTGTACTCGAAATCGCTGCAACAGCCAAAATATCTATATTTGGAGAATTTGTTGACATCGATCGACGAAATCGGCTACTTTACGTTCTCAAATAACAGTAACGTCGTTCCATTGAGTGACGCGCGTCCAAACTCAATCTTCGTCTTCGATGACGTGGCGTGCGATAAGCAAGACGCCGTGAGAGAGTATTTTTCAATGGGCAGGCACTCGAGCGTCGACTGCTTTTATCTCTGTCAGATGTACGCAAGAATACCTAAACATCTGATACGCGACAACGCGAATCTGCTGATCCTGTTCAAACAGGATGGTACTAATTTGAAACACGTGTACAACGATCACGTAAATACCGACATGCCGTACAATGAATTTTGCTCGCTGTGCCACGATTGTTGGTAACAAAAGTACCAATTCGCGGTAATAAACAAGGATAGCGCGCTTTTGAACGGCCGATACAGAAAAGGATTTAATGTGTTTGCGATACCGCAAAAGCGGTCAGTCGTCGCCAATACGTCGTTGAAGGTGAAACATTAGAGTTATAGAGATCGACATTCTGCTTTGTTTTCCCACGATAGCTGCGATCGACGGGAGCGAGAATATTCGCAAACGCGAGAAGATCGTGAAAGAGATTGCGAAAACGAGTAATTTGATTCGTAAAAAACTTCGCGCTTTGAAGACCGGTAAGATCGAGAAGGACATTGAGTTGGACACGCACTTTAAGCCTCTCATCAGGCCAATGCAAAAGATCGTCGACAACTCGAGCTTGATCGCGGTGAAGAAGGAGGAGTCGGAAAGCGTCGCTGACGCGAGGATGGAAACGTTACCCGTTCAACAGCGCGGGAAGGAGGAGGAAGATGCTACGCCGAAGAGAAAGAGGGAACGATTAGACTCCTGGTCGGATCTGTCATCGACACCGCGTAATCAATCGAAACGATCGAAAGTACTACCAATACCGATAACTTCTACACCGACGCAAACTGTGCAACATACAAGTCCCGAATTACTCGCAAACGTGGATGTTTTCGAAACCACGGACGACTCGTTCGGGACGACCGTTCGAAAGCAGTTGCAAATGTCGGAGGGTCGAGAAATGTTTATAGAAACGTTGCAAAGTCACTTGGGTCCACTGAGCCGAGTTTATATCGCGTCTGTTTTGGCGCCGCACCGTGGGAAGAAAACTCATGTTTTTGGACAAAAATCTGCCTACAACAAAAAACATAACCGATTAAAATAATTTTTTTTTCTAAATACTGGTGAATATTTGTACTTTCTCGTAGTACTGCTTAAAATTTAATAATTTCTATTATAACATTAAAAAAACATGTCAAAGTTAATCTTTTGCTCTTTTCGTAAAGGAAGCTTTGTATCTGTGAAAAACAATTAAGTTTTTTATGTTTTAAAAACATGTTTTTTGAAATCTTACAAGTTGAAATATGTAAAAAAACAACTGTTTTCATGTCTGTGTGTATACGCGTGGGTAGCACGACTAAATATTTCCGACAAAATATCTTCAACAAAATAACTCGGGAAAAATATCTCATGTCGAAATAATTCTCCGACACAATATTTTCGACAAAATATCTCAGAAAAGCAGGGGGGAGGAACCTACTGCTTCCACGCATACACTTTCCGCCGCGAAACGAGGTGCCACATGGGTTTATAACTTTCCACGCGTAGAAAGCCCACGCATATAATTTTAGTTAGCCTTATAAAACCTAATTTTTTGTTTAGCGGAAAAAATGCTACTTTAAAGTAAGAATTATGAACATATATATTATAATTCCCTGCATTAATATTCTTACCATTAATTGTACAGGGATATTGTTTCACGCTCGGTTTCACGTAGTTTTGTAGTGGATTGTATTCAACCGTGTATCGGCGTCGCGCTGCGAAGTATTGTGATGTGTTTGGGCTGTTTATTAGTAAGCATTCGATCGTGTGTCAGAGCAGTTTGGCTGTAATTATGCCTCTGAAATTTGTAACTAGTCAAAAGGGAAATCTTCTTCTCGTACACAATGGTTTTGTGTATTGCATTGATCGTGAAACTAAATCGAACGTTTCGTGGCGTTGCGTAGAATATAAAAACTGTAATTGCCGTGGGCAAATTCATACGAGTTCAAAGACACGTTCCGGTATGTGACATTTTATTGTGTTTTTTTGTGCTTTATAGTGCCCCGGAAGACATGTGTAGTAAGACATGCAAATAGTCTCTCTTTAGCCCCCCCTCTCTCTCTCTCTCTCTCTCTCTCTCTCCCTCTCTTCCCCCCCCTCTCTCTCTTCTCTTTCATATACTTTTGATAAAAATTCGGTTAATTCTTTGAACTGAAAAATTGGAAAAATTAAAAAAATCGGTTTCCAGAAAATTATTAACAAAAAACTATACACATAGTAGCACTCTCCGGAAAATTCTACCCCTATTTCATATATTTTTGATAAAAATTCGGTTCAGGGCTTTGGCCTGGGCGATATTAAAGAATCCGTGAAAACACGTTTTACTCCTTTTCACCCCGTTAGGGCTTGAATTTCTAAAAATCCCTTCTTAGTGACACTCCCCGGAAAATTCTACCCCTATTTCATATACTTTTGATAAAAATTCGGTTCAGGGGTTTGGACTGGGCGTTGATGAGTCAGTGAGTGAGTGAGTGAGTGAGTGAGTCAGTCAGGACATCTTCCTTTATATATATAGATTATGATTGCAAAAGCTGTCTTGATATATTATAGGAAAAATATTAGATGAAACGAAGCATAATCATGCCGCTGAGGCGTCCAAAGTTGAAGCACGAAAAACTATCGAAAATATAAAGAAACGAGTTATACAGTCGGATGAAAGTACGAGTGCCGTCGTTGCTGCTGTTACCTCGAATGTGTCTGCTCGGTGCGGCTGCGCAACTTCCGTCTACTTCTGCCCTTGCACGGACGGTACAGCAATCTCGAGCAAAAACTATTCCTCAGTTGCCAAATCCCGAATCGCGCGAGAGCCTGATATTACCAGATATTTTTACGCAAACCTTCAGAGGTGACAAATTCTTACTGTACGACAACGGTGGTAAAGATCGATGCCTAATTTTTAGTACTGCGGAAAACTTGACGAATCTGGCTCGTTGTGGGTTGTGGTTGGGTGATGGAACCTTTAAAAGTGTTCCTACTATTTGCTTAATTGTATACCATTCATGGCTTTCTGGCTGGTAAAATTTATCCGCTTGTGTACGTCCTGGCTCCCAATAAGCATGAGAGTACGTATGCTATAGTATTATCGTTTTTGAAAAGCGTTGAGTCCCGTATGAAGCCAACCCGGCTCATGATCGATTTCGAATCGAGCTTTGCATCGGCTTTTGCTAAATGCTTCCCGGACGCTGAGATAAGTGGCTGTCACTTTCATTTCGGGCAATGTATCTGGAGGAAAGTACAATCGGCTGGGTGTCAGGTGCGCTACGAGCAAGATAGCAATTTCGCCTTGAGTATTAAAATGTTGGTCGCGTTGGTTTTCGTGCCGGTAGACGATGTTATTAATGCTTTCGAGACTCTCACGCAATCAGAGTATTTTTCTGAGGAAAATTATTCCGTTGAAAGTGTTCTTGAGTATTTCGAGGCCACTTGGATCGGGTCGTTGGATCGTCGTAAGAAGCGCCATTCCCCTTGCTTTCCTATCCATATGTAGAATTGTTATAATGCGGTTATAAATGATTTGCCTAGAACAAATAATGCGGTAGAAGGCTGGCATCGAGCCTTCAACGAACGCGTGCGTATTAGTCATGCATCGATTAGCAAGTTTATTAATATATTAAAATGCGAACAAAGTACTACTAAGTTGTTATTCGCGCAAAGTCGCGCCGGTCGTAACGTATAAAATAAGAAGCGCAAAAAATATGCTGACTATGATGAGCGATTGAAAAATGTTGTGCTTAGTTATAATGTTGCCAATATTTTGGAATATCTGTGTGGAGTCGCAAACAATATCACTTTGTAATTTTGATGACGGCAATGCTGCGCGCCAATGGAGTCGTTGTTATATTGATTACTTTTATTTATGTTGTAATAAACGCCAATTTTGCAATAAACGCCTTATGTTCAGCAACACTGTTCGATATTTGTGAAATTATTTGTCGGCGAGATATTTCAGTCGCGAGATATTTTGTCGGTGAGACATTTTGTCCGAGATATTTTGTCGGAGATATTTTGTCGGAGATCAATTGTTACGCAGCCTACGCGTGCGCGTGTTTGTGTATACACCGATATCTCGAGAAAAGTTTAACCGATTTTGATGATTCGAATAGCATTCTTTTTGTTATTCTTTCAGGAGTAGAATAACAAGTAAAAAAGAACATTTTTTTATCGATCGATGCGTTTTTGTTTTATAAAGAAATGTTACTTTTTTATAATTAAGTTTAATTTTTTTTAATGTTAGAGTAAATAACTATATTTTTAAATACGTTGTACAACTAGTATGTAATAATTCAAAAATAATATGCAATAGTTGTAAAGTAACTGCTGTTTTTCTTTATGCACGATTATAAATATATATTTGTAAAAGCTTTTTAGGTGGTAATTTTAATACAATTTGTTAAAATTTAATACTGTTTTAAAAATACTTATGCACGTAAAATATACAAAAGATGTACGTAAATGTTGTAACCACAGTACTTACTTAGGAATTTAAATTTAATTGAATAAATACCGTCGGTATTGGCGTTATCCGCGATATGCACCGCGAGGAGGTTGCTCGATCGGATTTTGCACATCATGATGACCTTTAAAAGGACCGTTTTTTAATCCACATTACTCATTGGACACTATCATACTCTCAGCTACTTTTGACAATGGTTTTGCTTTCTTAACTTTGTTTTATTCTGTAACTACTCACTAAAGGGTCAGAATGAAGCAAAAGGTACTGCATTATATCGATGTTTGTTAATCTTCTATCACACATTCTACTGTTGTTAGCTCTAGCTTTTCGAAAAATTTTATTAGTTTCCCTCTTGTGACTCTTCTGAGTAAAAACCAATCGGTAGCTCAAACGATTTAATTATTTCGCTTCCATGTATCAGTAGTTTATGCACTGATGGTGGTAATTTATACCATGGGTAAAGATCTATACATAGCTGGGCAGTGTCTAAGCAGTAACTTTTAAATTTTACACAAGTTAACCATCTTTCCACAAGTTATAACTTGTAGAATATTATGAAATCTTGTAACCAAGGTTTTATCCAAACCCGTTATTTCGGCAACCGATTCAGCTTTTTCCATGAATGAACGAGCAACGTTCCCAGTGTTCGTTGTCCCGTAACCCTGCTTTACGACATCGACTGTTAATGACAGTTTGGACTGAAGGTCTCTTTGAATTTGTCGCTTTCTTAACTTTTTTCATTTCTTTTTCATCCTTCGTTTTTGCGTAAAACTTTTTTAAAGTTCTGATTGTAAGCAACATGTAACAAATATTCCAAAATGCTGATCCACATATGTAGCGTAGAAAGACCAAATTTATAGTGTGCCTCATTGCATGGCAAACTTGCGACATACGTTAAATTATTAACAAATTTTGGTCCAACTCCACATATATTGCAGCAGGAAGACGCTTTCTAACCTGTTAAATCATTGCATATCTTTCCATCTACCATCGTACATTTTAAGTTGAAAACTGATATTAAATATCATTTCATTCACATCAATAGAATAAGTATGAACTTTATTCAACAGATTCGTATAAAATTCGAACTCTTTTCTGACAAGAGAATCAGTTTATTTAAGAAATTGAAACTTTAATTGTCCTACAAAAATGAACAGAACGAAGGTGTTTCGTTTGTCCAAATAATATTGTCGTCTGCTTGTAGTTGGAGAGAGACGAAAGAAATCAAGAAAAATGCTTTATCAGAGTCATTGATGTTGTCATAGCTCGTTTTTTTTTACTTTTAGAAACACTGTTATTAATATTCGCAGAATCTTCTTCACTCGAATTATCTTCATCAGTTTTGCCATCAGATTCATTTTTGCAGCATTGTCGTTGTTACTCAATCATCGTTAGAAACGTCGATTGTCTGCATTGACCATTTTTGTCTGGTCATTTGATTTGCATGGGCTCCATCCATACCCCACTTTCCGATGAGCACTAACTTTTTACCAGAGACTTTGGCAAGATCATCCTTTTTAAATTGTAATAATATTCGCTTAACTGTATGCCCCAACAAGGATATAAAATGGACACTTGCTCCTACATCTGACGATTCTATATGTTCACCGTCATATGGATAGCAAGTCTTCTTTGCTTCCGTAATCAGAGGATATGGAGGATATGAATCATTGCCATTTATTTCTTTATTATATGTTTTTAGCTTCTCATACTTTCTTTTCGTTAAATCTAAATCAATATACATTGCTAAAATGTTATCAAACTTTTTCTCATTATCTTCGTTCGAAACTTCTATTTCAGATTCGCTATCGGAATGACTGACTGTAATCTCAAGTGCTTTGGATAATTCTTCTTTTGTGTAAGTTAAAGCTAGCTCTTGGATGCGCCTTTTTTTGGTCTTTTTGGATCCATCTTGAAATGATAATCGTGGTCGACCTCTTTGTGATTGAATAGATGAACAATGAGTATTTTGTAGATTTTCAAAAACATTTACCGCGAACTCCGTTTCTAAGAATTTTTCATACTTAAAAAAAAACAGGTGTTACCCTTTTGATACTTTGCCATTTTCTATTATAATTGGGAATAAAAGTATTGAGCAATTTCTTTTTTATAATCTTTATCTGATTTTCATCGAAAGAGGACTTACTCCTTATTTTAACTGAAATAAAATCTACTTTGTCATATATGACTTTGCATTACTATTCCACAGCATCTGACATAAATCAAAATTTTTTATTTGTATTCATATTAATTACAAAAACTATAAATGATATGTAAACGATAAATGAAACAAAAACGCATTGACCGATTAAAAAATGTTCTTTTTTACTTGTTATTCTACTCCTGAAAGAATAACAAAAAGAATGCTATTCGAATCATCAAAAATCGGTTAAACTTTTCTCGAGATATTGGTGTATACACAAACACGCGCACGCGTATACACACAGACATGAAAAAAGTTGTTTTTTTACATGTTTTAACTTGTAAGATTTCAAAAAACATGTTTCTAAAACATAAAAAACTTAATTGTTTTTCACAGATACAAAGCTTCCTTTACGAAAAGAGCAAAAGATTAACTTTGACATGTTTTTTTAATGTTATAATAAAAATTATTAAATTTTAAGCAGTACCACGAGAAAGTACAAATATTCACATATTTAAAAAAAAATTCATTTTAATCGGTTATGTTTTTTGATGTAGGGAAATTTTTGTCCAAAAACATGAGTTTTCTTCCCACTGTGCGCCGATCCACTGATAGACACCGTGTACAGCGTTTATCTCGGCAAGAATGAAATGATGCTCGGTAATAAACCTGACGTGGACAACGTGGTTAACATTTATATCAGCGGCGTACGATACGCCGGCACACCCGATATTTACGAGTTGATCTTCAAGAGAGTACCCGATGACAAGATCTACACAAAGGATGATAAGCAAAAGTACAAGAGCATGCTGTTGGAAACGAGTGCTCATAAATTCATGCACGATCCTCGCGAGCGAGTAATGGGCAACAAGTATCAATGTGTTATCTCACCGTTGATATCGACCGAATCCAAGAAGAAAAAATCCGGAAAGGAATCGCGCTTCGGGCGATGACGCTAACGACAATAAGATCGACTACGTGCACTGGGATGACCCCAACGAGCTGGTGGATCGTCTGCGATTGCTCGGCGCTTCGCGCCAAGCCGGCAACAATGCCCACGACAACGAGATCGATTATTGAGACACTTCGCGAAGCCGGGCTTATTATAAATTCAACGGTGCGACAGCGATCCGTACAGTTAAGGTAAATGCACCTATTTGCGTCCGTGTAAGAGTTATAGCAGAATAGAAGACTATTATACGAATATAATCTATTCCAATTTGATTAAAAATCATTATTGATTGAAAAATATATATTTCTTTATGAAAAAAAGCTTTTGTTTTGACAAATTGCTACATATTGCACCGGAAAATTCTAAAATTACGCAAGTATCATTGTGCGTCGTTGCGTCCGCCTGATTAGTTGCCTGAGAAAAATCGCGGAAGGTGTAGATCGGAGGAATGAAAATTACGATGCGGAAAATAAAATAATCGTGGAGAGCGAGAGCAAGCCCATAATTTTTCCTCCATTTCGTGTCAAAGTGATCGCTCATAAACAATTTAACCTCTAACACCAACCTGCCTACGCAGATAATTAACGACGGTAATCCAATCTGCATTTATTTCACTCCCCACATAATTTAATAGTATATAAAGTACAAAAATAAATATTCTTCATGAATCAATAAATGTGGATATTAATTGATTTTATTATTTTTTAATCAAATTCGGACGCAAATAGGAGCACGGACGCAAATAGGTGCATTTACTTTAAGTGATGACAACAAAACGACAACGAAACACGAGACCGTTAAAATTCCGTACGTAAAAATATCGAAAAGCATCGGTTGATGGATGAATTGCACGCACCGGCGAGAAGAAATTTTCCCCGAAGACACGTCATAGTGCGAGGGTACGATGACCTGTGGCAAGCTGATATCGTTGAGATGCGCCCGTACTCACGTTTCAACAGAGGCTATCACTACATACCGTCATCGATGTACTGAGCTAGCACGCGTGGGCCGTGCCGCTCAAGGGTAAAGGCGACGGTGAGACAGCTGACGCTATCGCTGAGATAATTCGAAATAGCGGGAAGTGCCCTAGTAACCTACAAACCGATATGGGGAAGAAATTTTACAACACCGACATGCAACGTCTCGTGAGAAAACACCGCATCAATCATTCCACATATTTGGTGATGAAGGCATCGGTCGTCGAGCGATTCAATTGCACGTTAAAGAACAACATGTGGAAGATGTTTACATTCAATGGAAATTACAAGTGGGTCGACGCCTTGCCGCGACTCGTATCGGATTACAACGCGCGCAAGCATCGTACCATCGGCATGCGGCCCGTCGACGTTAACCCCGCGATCGCCGAAAGACTCTCGGCTACGGTGTACAACGCGATAAAAATCGCGGGTCCGGCAAAGTTCACAGCGGGTGGCTCGGTGCGCGTTAGCAAATACAAGACAATTTTCGAGAAGGATTACACACCGAATTGGACTACCGAGGTGTTTAAGATCGTTAGAGTGCAGCGTACCAATCCCGTAACCTATCTACTCAAGGACTATCGCGGAAAATCCGTCACTGGAGCGATCTACGAGCACGAGTTGCATCGCGCGACTTATCCAGACGTGTTTCTCGTGGAGAAAGTACTGCACAGGAGGGGCGACAAAGTTTACATTAAATGGCTGGGATTCGATGGATCGCACAACTCATGGATACACAAGGACAATTATAACGATGCACCCCCATCGTCAAAGCATCGTCCCCGGCTACCACCCGCCGGATGCCGCCCGACCGATCCTTCGGCGGGCAAGGACAGGGCGCGGTGCGCCCACATTTTTAATCGAATCCAAAGCACCGTGTGCGCGGGAAACCGCAGCACCGTGCCTTTTTCGCACGACGCCGACGAGCGCCGGAGGGAGCCGATCCGCGCCGAAGGCGAGCGCGCGTCAGCATATCCCCACGCGGCTCGCCCGAAGATCGGCCTCCCTCCCACCGGGCCCGGCGCGCCGGGCTATATAAGCCGGCGCCCCGGAAAAAAGAGCGACTTCGTCTTCATCTGAGCTTTCCGCTTTTTTCCGACGAAGCCTACCTGCCAACTCCTAGGGCGACACACCAACGAGGTTCAGAGCTCTGAGTCTCGACCGAGGACTCTCGGGTGTCCCCGCCTTCCACAACCGCCTCCCTGACGGCACGGTTACGCGGGGTCGAGCACGCTCGACCTCAAAACGAGTACTCTCGCTACCGTTAGCCCCAGGGCCCCAGAGCTTAATATCGCGTTCCGTCATACCGCGCCGAGTGCATCTGCACTACTCTCCGTTGGAAATATCGCGTTCCGAGTGCACATGCACTATTCTCCGTTGTAAATACCGCGCTCTGTTAATCTCGCGTTCCGTCACACCGCGCCGAGTGCACATGCACGAGCTTCCGTTGTAAATACCGCGTGCCGCTACTGTATTGCAAATTGTATGTAACCGCGTTCCGCTAGACCGAGCCGAGTGCACCTGCACCAATACCGCGTTCCGTCACACCGCGCCGAGTGCACATGCACTATCTCCCGTTGTAAATACCGCGTGCCGATCTGTATGTAATCGCGTTCCGTCCGACCGAGCCGAGTGCACCTGCATTAATATCGCGTCCCGGCACACCGCGCCGAGTGCACATGCACTATCTTCCGTTGTAAATACCGCGTCTAAATAAACCATCTAGTGTGCATTGAAACCTGATTTCTGTCTCTAGGCCATCTCTCGAACTCCTGATCCGGCGAGTTAGTCCGCGTTCGATCCAAAAGATAGGCCGTTACACAATTATTTAATTCGTGCAAACTGTATTTTATTCTTAACATAAAAAAATATGCAATATGTAATAATATGTAAAGTGTTTGAAATATGAAATACACATAAAGTACATAAAAATATGAAATATACACATGTGCAATATCTTTATTAAAATTATTTCCAATATTGTAATATAATACAATACGTTACGTTATATTATTGTACATACATTCATACATTCATACATTCATACGTTATACTATTATACACATATACTATTACATACGTTATACTATTACATTTTATACATATAATATATACGTTACAAAGGTATTCCATAATGTCCTCACGGTAACGTATCGGTCGAATTGGGTATAATGTATCGCTTATTGTCGTACGGACTCAGAGCGATTTTTGTTTCGGACACGGTGTACACCTCGTGCGACTTCGATCGTATACAGGACTGCGGTCGGGTCATTTTAATTTCGTCTCGCAGACACCTCGTGTAATCGTTGAACGTTATAGTACGCACTACAACGTAACTTGCTTTTGACACCTTTCGCTTTTTTACAGTCTTTTTTACCATCCACTCTCAACGCATACATCTTCGCCCCGAGTCCGACAAATTTGGTCATGATCGCGCCGTTATTCTCGTCCTTCATCAAGCTCGGCACCTTCTTGCAAGCCTTATATCGTACGCGTTGTCGATCGCGTAATCGCTTGTGTCGAATATAGCGATATCGCGTTTCTTGTTCTCGTACACATCTTCGCACTCTACGTGACATATCAGTATACATAATTCTACACATGTCGCCATACAGGGGAAATATGTACTCGTGATGAAATTCGTACAAACAGACTTTCGATACGTCGAGAATGCACATGCCAACGTAAATAGGTTTGTCAAATTTAACCTCGAGTTTCCGCAGTTCAACAGCTATCAGATTTTCCGAAAAAACGCTCCTGCTGTGAAAATTTGGTTTCAGTATCTCCGTGCCTCCGCGTCATATTTACTGTTCCACTTTGTTAATAATTTTACATCAACGTGATTTTGAACGTTCTCCATCGTTTTCCCGAAAACCGCGTTATTCATCAATTTATATAAATTTTTCTCAAACTCATTTTTGGCCAGTGTTCTAAATTTTCGTATTGATATGTTTTTCTCTCTTCCGGTCGGTGAGCCATATCGGGAGAACGTCTTCTGTCCCTCGATGGTATACACATTGATGGATATATCGTTGAATCGTTCGAACTTTTTAATTTGATTCAACGTTATTGGAAACTCAATGTCTTGCAAATTTAATACTGTTGTATAATGAGGGTACCAGGATTCCCGTTCTGAATTTCTTTCGGCTGGATGTAGAGCAGCCACCACTGACCACGCAAAGCATGCATTGTCCATAGATTGCACGTTGATCACCGCTTTTTTCAATTTAATTTGTTGCGGTAAATCGATGTAACATCCCGCGCACAAAGAATTGTACTTGTTCACGTTCACAGTCAAATTGAGTATACGCGATAACGCCCACCCGCTGTCGCGTTCCTTCCCGGGGAACCGAGGTTCCCTGCAGAGAGACGGACTCCTGTACACTCGCAGTCCGCCTCTCTCCTATCCCTCTAGTCCCAGGGCGGGTACACCCAGCCCCCCCCCCCCCCCCCCGCCGGTGCCCAGCCGGTAACCCCGAATCCGCACAAAGCGGGCATTTCGGGGCCGCCGCAGGGCAGCGGCTAGCTCGGTGGCCACTAACACCGCAGTGGTAACATCGCCCACTGAGGAGGTGCACCGGGCCCAGACGTGTTTTACGTCCAGGCACCGGTAGCACCTCAGGGGCCGGGTCTGGAGCAGTTCCAACTTGGCTCTGCTCCAGCCCACCCGGATTCCCTCCTTTAGGGTCCGTGACGCAGCGCCCGCAGAGCACTGCACCCAGGTCGTCCCCATTTTCTTTGGGGGATGTGAGAATGGGGGCGGAGAATCTCCCCAATCCTCACATCCCCCACTGCGCATTTGCCAGCCGCGGCGACGGCGGTCGCCACCTTCTCCTGGGTAACGGAATCGTCCAGGCCCGTCACGCGCATCTCTGCGCATTTGACGGGCCTAGCGAACCGCGCCCCGACCCTTCCAGCGCGGCAGCTACTCGCCGCGCCAGAAGGTCCGTCTTCTCGTTCGAACTATCACCGGAGACCTCTATAATGAGGCCCCCAGTGACCACCCGACGGCAACCCACACCACTTATACCCAGGTCTGCGAGGGAGACCTTTTCCCTCGCGGCCCTGAGGTTGTCGGCGTACGAAACCGCCCCACCCTCAGAGACGGTGATTGACACCGCTTATCTTGGGCGAGGACGGTCCCGCAGCCTTAGCCCTCTTCTTCCTCCCGACGGCAGGCGGGACACATCCCGACCGGGCACTCGCTTGGCAGGGGCAGGGGCCACAGCACCCCCCTCTCACCCGTTCCCCCAGTCGGTCCCGGCCCTACCAGCCTAACAGACGGAGGGGAAGGCAGCACCCCGGGGGCCTTCCTTCCTTGGACCGGGTCCCCCCCCCCCCCGCCAATCTCCCGGCGGAAGGAGCATCGTCCTTCTTTCTGGTGAGGGAGCAAACTTCCCTCACCAGTGCCTCCACTCGCCGATCGAGGGCCTCGATGCGGGAATGTAGTCCCCCGTCAAGCTTCCGATGCCCCTTTACCAGGGGCATCATTTCCCCGATTCTTAACACGGGGTATCGCTTGCACGGCGATATCCCGTGTCTCCACAACATAAGGAGGATCCTTCTCCGTCTCCATTGCCTCGCCAACGGCCGACTTCCCCATGTCGGCCGTGAGCACCTTTCCTCGTACTAGGGAGTGCGTCCTGATCTGTGTAAAAATTTCCCGAGTCTCCACCTTGGCACAAGGCCAACTTTGTCTGTTTCAATACCTTCTCCAGTCTCACCAGCTCCTTCCACAACTCTATCTGTTACGCCGCGACCCCTCGATTATCCTCTGGTAACGGAGGGTTGCGTCGTTTATCTCTGTTACTCGGTCCCGCAGCTCGATGATGGCCATGAAACTCTGTATATACAGTTCCTCCTCTGCCAGCCTAATTCCTGACTCTTCCATCATCTCATTAATCCTCCCTAACATTTCTGACGCTATGGTCCCGGCAATGACCTTCTGCTACTCACTCAGAAACCTTTGTCTCATTTCCTCCTCTCTCCTGTCCTCTCTGTCCCCCGAGACAGACCAAGGAAGGATCCCCGCCTGTCCCATATCTTCCCTCTTTTTAACCTTGGCAGCGATTGTCAATTCGCCCGGTGGGCTCGCTCCGGACCCACCGGGTCGCCCATCGCCAGATGACGACGGGAGGGGGGCTGGGACGCTATCCTCCTCTCGCCGGCTCCTAGGTGTCCGGTCACCCTGGGGCGGTACGTTCTTTCCCTTCTTTGTACTTATCATAATAAATTCAAAGAATTAGTTTGATTTCGGAGTTGCCATCTCCTAGGCTGGTTGGCTTCCGCACCTTACGAGCCCAGCCTGCCCGAGCTCGGGTACCCCGGGTTCGCCAAACCCGCATCGGGGGCGCCCACCAGAGGCCCCGAAAGACCCCCGGAGGCCGCCCCCGACCCCTGGGAGGACGGTTGGGAGACTACGGCTTCTCCCTCACGGTCCCGTCTGAGCCGCGCAAACTTATTATAGAGGTCTACCTCGCGAGTCCCCGGTCTCCGCCAGCCTGAAGACTGACGGAGATTACGGTACTGATGTGCTCGGGACCCCGGGTGTGCAAGTACCCGTATCGGGGAAGGTTCTTAAGGACCCCCGGTGGCCTCCCCCGACCCCTGGAGGGTGATCAATCATCCTGACGACGATGCATTTGTATAATTACCGTTAGAAAAAATTTTATTTATACATTCTAGCAGCCGGACATCGGCGCTCGCTTTTACAATATGCAGCGCCACCCCGCGCGCAGCCGGGATATTCTGCGCCGCGACGGTTAAATTGTCATCGACACCGTCTCTTCCTAGAAAAAAAAACATGAAAAAGACTCTGTGACGGTTAAATCGTCATTGACACCGTCTCTTCCTAGATAAAAACATGAAGAGGACTCCGCGACGGTTAAATCGTCATCGACACCGTTTTTTCCTAGAAGAAAACACGAAAAAAGCACTGCGGCGGTTAAATAGTCAACGACGAGAAATTTTATTACTTTTACATTTTGTCGATAAACTTACAGCAGCCGAACGTCGGCGCTCGCCCTTGTATAAACTTCTAGAATGTTGTTTATAAATATTTATAAGTGTTTATTCAATGTTTAATCAATGTTTATAAATGTTTATTCAATGTTTATAAATACTATCGGCCGAACATCGATATGATAAATGTTTATAGAACGTGTTTCGACACGCTCGCTGGCCGCCCTGACAAACCCCCTTCCCCTGCTACTCTCGCCCTCGAGTTTATAAATGTTTATAAATGTTTATAAATACTATCGGCCGAACATTAATATAATAAATGTTTATAACGCGTGTGTCCCCACACGCTCGCCGCCCTGATAGGCCCCCTCGCCCTCGGGTCCCCCCCCCTCGGACCCTTTCTGCTGGGAACGCAGATTCCTTCCCTTTCGCAGACCCCGCGGCCGGACGGCGGCGCTTGAGTTTTCCCCGCCCCGCACCCCCTTCTCGGAGCTCCCAAGTTCGAACTCTCATAGCTGTCCTACTCTCGCCCATCGCCGTTAGGTCGAGCTGGCCGATCTCTCGCACGTCTGACTAATTACGCTATTGTGTTTATTTTCGAGTTTTCGCAATTTTGGTATAAATTCGTTGACGTGAGCTTACTACTAGGCGTCTGACGCCTAACTTTGATTTTGAGTATAATTGTCGGACTGTGCGAAAGACCAGTTGAAGAGACTCGTCATCCTTCTCTCCTTAACTCCCTTTTTAATCCGTCTTGCGTCTCGGACGTGATTACCGAGTAAAAAAACGTGACAATACATATAAAAAAACACACACATCCACACCCACACCCGCCCGCGCGCGCGCGCACACACACACGGACATTTTTTTAAATGTAATTTTCCGACGGTTTAGAATATTCAGAACACATTATAGTATCAAAAACTAAAAAACAATTTTTTCTTCGGTCTTTTCTACCCCTATTTTATATATAATTTTTTAAGATTTGGTTGATTAGACTTAGCTTTATACGCGATCAAAGGTCCATACACGAGGTTTACGAAAACAAAGTTTTCTCTATGAGGAAACAAAATCCAAAGAATTTAAATTCAGGAGACTGTGCAGACTATGTAATTAGTTCTCATTTGCCAATCCATCGATCGGTATAATTATTATTAAGAAATTTTGCCGCAAACGAAAAGTCTTGCGGTTTGGAAAAAAAGTGTTTCTGAACCCATGTTCATATGACTTTTTTATCTATATGATGAGTAGGAATATGTATCTAATATTTAACTATCTATTTTTAAAATATCCTATATGTACAAACTACTTCATTAGTCATCAAGAGAGAATATTAATACATTATTACTGTTATAATAAAATCAGTCCGAAAATTTTATTATCAAACACATTGTGTAATTCATAATATCTTATAGATATGCATGAAATAAGTCAGAGTTGCTTTTTTTAAAATGTGTCAACAAAATTTTATTAGACATTATTGGGAATCTGACATATGTCGCCATGACATCTGGTGGTCGAAAGTGAAAGTATTAAATGTAACAGATCTCAGTTATACGTGTAATCATATATAGAGTATTGTTGCGTCTACCGCCGCACCGGATCCTATCTGATCAGTCACACACTCTGGCATTATACTGACTTTACGTTGTATTTTTATTAATATGGATGTTGAATTTTTTCCTCCGCGTTGTAAAACTACGAACAGAATTAATTGTTTAGTTCGCGATTGTGAAAATAAGGCTAAAAAAACTTTAAATGTTCGATTTCATTGCTTTCCCAACTCCAATGCTTCATACATGTCAAATATTTATTTGAAAATTGATTGTTTCAAAGCTGGAAAAGTGCATTAAAAATGAAGAAAGTGATCCTTTATATGAGAAAGTTTTACCTATTCTACGCCATATTTGGTTAAGCCCCGCCTACATCAGATCCCAATTATGAGTGTTTTAATTTTATACTAAATTTCACAACATTTTGAATAAACATTTCGAAATATATTGGTAAAATAAAACTTAAAATTAAATAAAGATCTTTATTTGTTTTTATCTGTAAAGTGTGAAAAAGCTCAACTTTCTGTAATAACTTATTTTCAATCATTAATAATTAAAAAATAATTGACATTTTTAATTATAATTATAAAAAAATTCCACAGACAATATTTTGTGATGTTTTTTACTTTTAGGAAGCGATCGAATTGGGAATATTTCTACGGGCGCATCCGTTATGCATCAAAGTTTATGGCCTGTTTAATTTGGATAGCCAATTTACATTCTCGGTAATTAATATCCTCATTTGCTTTTATCATATTTTTCAGATTGTTTTTTCAAACTTAGTATAAATATTAGGACTACTATAAATACTGATATTTAATGTTAATTTTTGCAATCAAATAGTTAAAAATTATATTATATTTTAACTATTTGATTATGCACAATTTGATTAATCTAACAGAAAAATAAATTTTTAATTACTTAAATATTTCAAATTTGATATATAGAAAAAAAATTTTTATGAAAAATTGTGAAATAAAATCAAAGCTGCTAGATGCGAGAAACTTACAAGAAAAGGTTAATAAATCCCTAATTATTATAAACTTTGGATATGCTGTAGATCAAAATAATTATTTTATAAATGTTCTTACAATCAGTAGTACTTGACTGAATGAATTGATTTCATATCCATTTTTGTTAAATCTTTATTTAATGATGCATATACTTTTAAATATTTTTTTATGTACCTACTTGGCGTATACATTCTTTGGGAAAACTTAAGATTAAGGGCAACCTCACCGATTTCAATGACCTTGATATATGTTGTCAAGGTCATGACCCCGAGTAACCTTCAGAAGGTTCTAGCCGTCGCTCGTTATTCATTACAAAATTATTAGCAAAAAAAGTTTAAAAAATATAGCAAGGCGGGAGAGGAACTCACGCATATACTTTGCAAGGCAAAGCGTATAAAACTGCGTATATTTTCGCATAAATTATCAGCTTTTATATTAAAAAACAAAAGGAAAATAATAGAGAATTACAATAAACTAAGTAGGTCTATATATTTTAGTATTATTCAGTATTAGTATTATTCAGATATTTGAAACATAGTTGCTATAATATTGAAAAAAACTTCTATTCGTTCACAATAATTGTTACGTCGGCAAAATGAAAATTCTGCTAAATACCCTACATAATGTTCTTTTCGAGTTTCATATCGTGAAATATTTGCACGTGTTTCACGCCAACAACGTTCAATATTTTGCGTGTGTTTACTCTCGGAATTTACAAAATTCATTTTATGATTCACAGTTAAATGTATATAGCCTTCGTTGGTTAGACACTGATAAGATTTCCAACAATCTGATATAATTGTTATTTCCGGTTTTATCAATTTCTTAAGAACACAAGAGTTGATCTCTCAATTCCACTAAATATCCATTGCCCTTCTACGATTCGTCCTTTGTTGTACTTTCTTTTTCTTACTTTAGTCTCATTAATTTCATATATTTCTCCTTTTTTTTAAAATCATTTCTGAATTTGATTCCATCCACTGAATATATAACTATCGAAAAATGCATAAATAGTGACAAAAATTCATAATAATATTAAAAATAAAAAAAAGAAATATTGATAAATTACCTCACGACAGAAATTTGACCAGTCAATACTGGGTTTAGATGAAAAAAGTATGACGTGGCGGTCTAATATGAAGAAAGTATGCAATGAATCGACATACTGTTTGTAAATCCAAACGACTTTCTGCGAACCACATATTATGAAAAATACTAAACTTCATATTACACTTCTTCTTGAATCGTTTTTTATGACAGTTACGAATGTACTCTACATTGTAACACCGAAACAATAGAGTTGCGATCAAAATCCATCGAATTATTACATCGAGGACAACACGCAGAACTTGGCAGAACTTTGTGATCTATTAGATAATTATTATTTTTATCATCACATATTCCCAAAAACTTATAAAGCTTTATTTTAAGTCGTATCAGTCTTGCAACAACAATTGACAAAAGATGACTGATAGACTATGAGCACAAACATGCCAAATAGACCGAATACTACAGAATGTAAATAACTAAGGTCAGAAGCTAGTAACTTGCTCGTAATCTTGCTTATTTACATTTTGTGATATTTATCCCACAATATATGTGCCCAATATACACTC